>JAQBSW010012562.1:0-16436 GCA_029291075.1 Eudiplozoon nipponicum
TTTTCCTAATGTATCATATCGCGTCTCGCGAGGTTGTAGTTTTTGCGAACAGAAGGCGATAGGTTGGTGTATGCCATTGATGGACTGTTGAAGTACTGCGCCTATGGCAACGTCATCTGCGTCAGTTATCAATTCAAAAGGTTGAGACCAATCAGGGGAATGTAGCATGGTCGCTTTGCATGAGGCCCTTTTGACATTCTCGTAAGCCTGCATGTCGTCCACGTTGAGCTGAATCGGTTGTGATTTCTTGACAAAACGGCTTTCTGGCACGATATATTTGTGAAGAGATGCCAGAATCTTGGCAAGTCAGGGTACAAATCGAGAATAGTAGTTCATTTTGCCCAAGAATCGTCGTAATGCCCGAACGGTGGTTGGAGGCTGTAGATCTTGGATAGCATGAACCTTAGTAGGTATAGGTGTCATGCCTTCTTCGGAAATTTGATGACCGAGGAATTCAATTGATTTTTCTGCAAAGACGCATTTGTTGCCATGAAGTCGGAGGCCATAGTCTGCTAGACGTGTAAGCAGGATCTCAATATGTTGTATATGTTCGGACATTGAGTTGGAGAATACAAGGATGTCGTCTAGATATGAAATTACAAATGGTAGACCATCTAGTATTTCGTCCATAACGCGTTAGAATGTTTGTGAGGAATTCTTGAGACTGAAAGGCATATTGTGCGTGCCACCTCCGGTGAATCTGAGTGCAGTATATATTACTGAGTCTTTGTCCATCGGTACTTGATAGTAGGCTTTCACCAGGTCAAGTTTTGAATACACAGCATGACCGATAGCAGATCTGAGTAGATCAGCTGGATTTGGCAGGATGTACGAATCAGACTGTGTGCAAGAATTGAGAATACAATAATCCCCGCACACCCTGAATGTTTCTGGTTTATTCTTTGGTACTACTACTACAGGCGACGCAAAAATGAGCTGGATCGTGTACAGATGCCTTGTTGACGTAGCATGGCAAATTCTTGCTCGGCGGCCTTATGTTTGTGTGGTGCCTATTGACGTGCTCGTGGAGGATGAGGAAGTGGTTTCGACAAGATGATACGATGGGCTGTGATGGCACGCTTCCTCTTGAGATCGGGCATGAAGGAGATAGGTTTAAAAATTTCTTCATGACGTTTCAGAACATCGTCCAGTTGCGGTACATGAGGAACTGTAGGAAAAAGCTGTATAGATGAGACTGCTTCGGCGTGACTCGTGTTTTAACGCTGATGCAAGCAACTGATTGTCGCAGTGCGTATCTCTCTCGTGTTCTTGGACGAATGGTCAGGTCGAAGTGTTCAGAAATTCGCGTCCAATGATGTTTTGTCGTTGGCGATGATGAAAGCGATAATTGAAACATCTTTTGAGTTGGAGAACGAGATTGTATACCTGCATCAAACATCGCTATGTTGGAGCCATTGGCGCAGGTCAGACTACTGGTGTCGACTGGATGGTAGGATCGAAGCCACCGTGGCGTAGTAAGCTTACATCTGGATCCAGTGTCTATGAGAAATAATTCGCCAGAGTTTGCGTCACGGATGAGAAAAGATGTTGATAGTGGCAACTGACGATGAGACTGCTGCTGGCATTTGCGTTTGAAGCATGACTTGACTGGAGCTGCCGAAAATACAAAAGTTTGATTGCGCTCTACCGCGAAAGCAACGTGCTTCGGAGCCATCAGGACGTGGAGCGGCCAACGATATTGGAGTGCTCAGACACTACTGCCGCACAGGAGTCTGACCACAGCAATTTTCCGAACCTTCCATGGGCGGATCCTCCTGAGTTGTTGAGGGTGACCGCGCCCATTTGAACGTCGCGTCTGTGCTCTGGGAATGTGCAGCCGTTTCCGAGGCAATAACGTGTGGAGTGGCCATAGCTGCGATGATTCGGACACCACTCCGCTGGTAACTGTGGCACTGTGGTTCGGTCTGTCGACTTCGACCTCTTGGCGCTATTCCGGGTCGGTGGACGACGGTGGTCACGCCTGCTCTGGTCGCGTCTGTTTTGGATGGCAACGACTGAGGCCAAATTTGGCTGTACGGTGAGGTTCTCGAGCAGGCTGATGAGGCGTTCATTCGTGACATTTGTTCCGGCTGATGATGTGGTGGATTGTGATTCGAACATTCTTGGGGTGATGTGGACTTTCTCTTGGGCCGGTAGGCTGTGGTGGTGTTTCTTCCACCACTTGTCTAGACGTGCCGACAGAACGTCATCTTGTACGTCGAGGGATTCGCGCAAGAACGTGGCCATCTCTTGTAGTGCCGGCGGGAGATTCTGTATGAACAGTCGCATTACGATTTCCTTGGGCAGGTTGAATTCTAAGGCTTTGTGCTCCATTTTGCCTAAATAGCTCAGAAGGCGTGCGGCTACCTAGGGACATCTGGCTCATTAATTCTGTAAGCCTGTCTTCTCGATCTGGTGTCAAACGCTGCTAGACGGCGCGTTGCAGGCTCTGCCATGGCTTCGCACATGTGCCCTCAGTGTACTGATGCAGAATATCTTTGATTCCGCGTCTGAAAGACATTGGGATCGTCTCCCAAGCCCTCAAAAATATTGAGCCCTCGTCTATTATATTGGACACCTTGGCCAATAAAGTAACAGCGTCGACCAACTCGTCAAGGTAGTCTGGATCGAATTGGCATATTTTGTACTGTGTCCATGTGTTGTTGCGGCCTGTTGCTGGGCTCACCACCAGGCTTCCTGCATTTCCTGAACTGGACGTCATCTTATGTGTATGAGTGTTGTCGAGAATAGATGGCAGTGTAACATCGTCCGCAACCGTCATCGTGCGGCTGTCTTTGAGCACTGTGATCTCGAGAGGGTGTTTTTCTGTGATATGTATCTTAGAATATACTTTCCTTCGTGGCATTAATTCAGTGCTTGAAGTTCTCAAAATCTGAAGGGTACATAGACCACCGATGGCTGTGAGTTCGACGAAACAGGGCACCATTTATGTAGGAGTTTTTCGGGGTTATTTTCTCCCTACAAATGATTGGTGACGGCTGTTGAGATCCGTTTTTATGATCAATCCCCGGCCTCTTCCCGATGGGTGATGTGAGAAGGCTAATTCGAATGATCACATATGTATTGTACACAAAGTGGCAAGGCTAATTCATAGAAATTATAATCAAGGTTGCGGTCTTGATATAAACACCTGACCCATTAATTACTTACATATGTCAGTATAAACTAAGAATTGTATAGTGTAGAAAAGGCAATTCATCCAGTAGACCGGTTTCGTCCTTATTGGGAACTCATCAAGAACTGGCCAGAATTTGCCGCGGACAGGATACCAACCTGAACACGTCTGCTTCGGAATCTGGTGCTCTAACCACTGAGCTATCCTGCGGCTTAAAGGAGAAGGGACAAGTGAGAACCCATCAACTGAGGCCAAAAATTACATCATCTGAAAAGGTAAAAGGTTCAAGATTTTGCCGACCTATGAGTGCTAACAATTGTCCCGCACAAGAAAAATGCGGTCAAATCCGAAACAGTTAAATACTGTTTGTTGCGAAGAACTAATATATATGCAAGTATGTATTAGGTGTTCGGAAATTGTTGTAATTCTCAATTTGGGTGAACATTAGCATAAATTAATATCCATCAGGTTGGTATCAGGTACCGACTCGGAAACCATAGTGTTAGTATCCGGTACTCATCGATTTCAAAAAGGTATCAGTTACTAACACAATAGCCATAGTGTTAGTATCCTTTACAGACTCGGTATATATATTATATAGTGTGATTTAGCATTGAAGTCATATTGTCGTTGACTTCAGATTATGTTAGCTTCACTATTACAGGTTTACACATTCGTCTAGGAGATTGTACCGTCTATTATTCCACATTCTTCTACCAAATATATAGTGGTTAAAGGGCGTAATACCGGCTCCTACTGATGAGTCGCCAGTAAGCACGAAACGAATGTGCATGAGATTATACTTTTCGTTCATGCTGCCTTTGGTTTATCCTTCTGGTCACAACTGAACTAATTTGTTACTAGGTTGGCAAAACCTAATACATACTTGTTAACACAGTTGATTGTCTTATACACAAGTCATAGTCAAACAAAATTGTCCGTGCTCTAGACGGCAAAAGAATTGAATAATGTTTACAAAGTTGAATATCTTATGCACAAGCAATTATTCTTTCACAAATGTCTGAATTGTGGTTAATACATATAACCGGTTGAAAATATATGATGATATGAGTAAAGTCACTGGTAAAAGTTGTCACTGGTGATAAATAGATCAAAATCGTGTAAAAACTTCAATGAAAAGACTTCACAAATAATTAGTTCACTGTTTGCTATGGTTTTAACTTATTTAATTATAATAATCCATTGTACTCTGAAATTCGGATAGGTATAATTAGATGCGAACAGTAAGTCACTTGTGTAAACTGCCAATAATCCAAATAAGAGAAATAAATCCACAATGACACTATAATCCACCGCATGTTCCCTGCGTATTGCGCGCGGGTGTGTATAGTTAATAAACAGGCCTATTAATTACAAATAAAATTGCAGTTCAAGAAATCTCAATTAAAACTGCTTGAAACTAACAGAGATTGTTTCAGAAATAACAGTTAAGAGAAATATTGTGTAAGAACAGAATTAGATTATTTGACCTTAAAGAGTACCATATTTGTCAAAATTGAACATCTTTGGGTTGTAACGCAGAGCCGCGTGTTACAATATACTCCAAAACACAAGCAGGTGCGTGAAGTTCGACGGGCATAGGCTTGATGCATTGTGGCGCACATCGATTTAGCTGGCTGCTGTTGGCGATCTTGCATATCAGGAATGTTGTAACACTCCTGATGCCTTCGCGCTATAATTTTGCTCGGTGGTCGTATGTACCCTTCATAAACGATGGTTGCTGGAGCAAATCCACTAGCTATTGAAATTGCAAAAAGCATGGCACGCACGACAAAATGTAATCATTCTAGTCTGGACTTCCGATGTCTTGGTATTAACACCACAATAAATCTTTCATTGTTCGGTTTACATGATCGGCCGTCGCATTTTTCTGCGGGTGATAATTTGTAGCACGGTAATGCTATATGCCAAAATGCTTTTACGAAAGAATTAATTCCATCGAATCTAATTGCGCATTCTGGTCGGAAAGTATGAAAATATTCGTGCAAAAAATATAATGAGTCTGCGTTCTTCTAAAAAAATTTTAATCTTTTTTTTATGATTTACTTCAATGATGTAGACTCGATACATCGAGTCAATTTATGGACTATGACAACCACATAGGCAACCTTGCCTTTTTCTTCATTCAATGAGCGTACCATTTGCAAATATGGAAAATAAATTTGCATTGGTAATTCATAGTTTTATTATCGAGATTTGTAAACTAGACATCAATCATAGGAATATGATTGAATTGTTACCAGTAGGAGAGTCACGTCCAGACACACTAATCTAAAATGTCTTTTTTAATGAACAATGATAAATCGGATATTTGAACAATTTAAAAAATGTACAATTCATGACACATACGATATATTTTAGTTAACTAGCAATAACTACAAATGTTCAATAATATTTTAATATTTAATTGGCGCGCGGTTTGACATGGCTCCGATTTTGTCGCATTCCGATATGGAAAAAATTGTTATGGATCTTCAGAACTCCATGGAATTGATGAAGAATGAAATGTCCATATTGAAGAATGATTCAATTGTGAATGCAAAAAAATTGGAGCAAGTGGTGAAAAATAATGAAACTTTAAGTGCACGTATAGTTGATCTAGTTGAACAGAATGAGACATTACTTGTGAAGTTAGACAAGTTACAGACTGATGTCCAACCATGGATTGAATTGGCCGATTTAACTGTGGAAGGTGATATGCTAGTTAAAGATAAATCATCTGGTGAAGAAATACTAAATATATTAGCAAACGAAGTTTCAGCACGTAATAGCAAACAGGATCAATTAGTTTTATTTAATCTAGATGAAAATGCTGATGTGAAAGACGTCGAGAAATTAAATACTTTAATAAAAGAAGAAACGCATGCAGCCATTGCTAAATGCTATAGGGTGGGGAAACGAGCTGATCGTCCAAGGCCTGTAATTGTAAAATTATCAAAAAGGCCAATAAATATGCAATTAGAATCTATCAATAAAAAGAAAGAGGAGAATTTGAGCTTTCACAGCATATTTATTGGAAGGGACAAAACGTTCCTCCAACGGAAATTGGCAAAAGTAAAAAAGTTAAAGAACAATCAGGAACGGAAACCGCCAATGTCTGATCAAGCTGTTAAACGGAATCAATCGAGTGAGACTACAACATCAAAAAACGATGTATCGTTATTAACTGTTGTGGACAGAGGGGGAAAAGGAAGTATGGCCTCGAGACCTGTGAAAAGAATAGTAAAGAAGCCATCAAGGTTGAATCAGTAAAAGTCGACACTTGTTTAGATAAGTCGCTTTCTACATTTACTCTATTTTATGCTAACTCTCGAAGTGTTAAAAATAAGAACTTTTTACTGTGTAATTTTATAATAAGTAACGATTTCGATTTTATAATATTATCCGAAACTTGGCTTAACAAGGATATTAAAAACCATGAATTTGATATTCCTCACTATTCTTTATTCAGAAAGGACAGATCGCTGGATAAAAGAGGTGGAGGAGTACTCATTTATTGTAAATCTGTATTTAAGGCGAAAATTTTACATACTAGTGATGATAATACTATCATTGATTTCTTATCTATACAATTTGATAATCTGATCTTAACAGCGGTTTACAGACCGCCGTATGCTACTTTATTTGATGATCAAACATTTACCAATTCTTTTCAATCTATCTTTGACTGCCATGGCTATAATGTAGTGGTAGGTGACTTTAATAAGTTACAGGACTGTGAATTATCCAATTTTTTTCTAACCATGATCTCAAGCAGATTATAAATGAATCAACTAGAGGTTCGCAATGCTTAGATCATGTATATTTAGAAATTGAAATGGTGAAATCGCACAGTTATGATGTTGTCAATTATTTCAAAGAATTGGACCATAAACAAATTATTTTACAATGGAAATTCTTGAGTGGCATAACACAGAAACTAAGTTATGAAAATGCACACGTGCACTGTTCCAGAATAAACTGGAATTTCTTTAGAGAATTAAGCATACTGATTGATTATGAGAGTTTTTGTTTCTTGAATACTGATGAATTTGTTTCTTCTGTTTCATCGTTATTATCTGTTTTATTTCAGGCATCTACGTTTACGGACATTATACCGAAACGGATTAATAGGAAATTGTGTAAACTAAGAATTAAACGAGATAATATAATAAAGTGTAGTCTTATTAATAGTATTAAACAAATGAGGTTAGATTCCATTGATAACGAAATTAATTCATCACTGCTAATAATTCGTCAAAGATCAGAACGAATTATTTTGGCCAAAATGAAGAGTAATCCTCGATTAGGATTTAAACTCCTCACAGATTACAGTAAATACAAGGAAAAGTTAAAGCTTATACTACCTGTGGATAAAACTGAGTCTGGATTTCTCTGTGAATTGGAGGAAGTATTTGTCAATTTGATATGCAATCCACAGAATGAGAAAACTTTTATAGAACTATCAGATCCTTTGGGAGGCCAGGAACCAGGACTTGTTATTGACAGTGATGAATTGATAAAATTGATGTTAAAAATCAAATCAAAAAAACAAAAAGATCACCTTGGTATTTCGATTGATAATCTAATTCAATTACCCTTAACATTTAGGAATGCACTCTGCAACTTTATAAATAGAATTTTGAATGATGGGAAATTACCAATTGATATATTAACGATTGTAGCTAGGCCGTTGCCAAAAGTTAGTAAGCCAACGTGCGCCAGTGATTATAGATTAATCTCTATTATCCCTTCGTTTTTGAAGATAATAGAACGATTGATACTAGATCATTTAGAACGTATGTTACCAGCTGATTTTGACTTATGTCAACATGGCTTTACGAAAGGTAGATCGACAACTACTAATATGCTTTCCATGTGGAAACATGTAATGACATTAGACGAGAATAAGTTAGATGCATTAATTGTATTTATAGATATCTCAAAAGCTTTTGACTCTATATCTTTTGATGCTATTTTGAATGCGATTAGTTTGTTGAATATTGATCCGAATATTTTTAGATTACTTAAATACTATCTATATAATCGAAGAATGAGTATTCAAGTAAACGATTTGATATCAAAATCGAAACGAGTAACGAGTGGAGTTCCACAGGGATCAAGCTTGGGGCCAATTTTATTTAAAATTGTATTTGCAAATTTGGAAACTAAGATCCTTAACGGTCGAGTTTGCAAATTCGCTGATGATTTAAAAATAATCTTCCCAATTGATCCAAAGAATGTCGAATTCTCCAAAAATAATGTGACTTTAGATTTGTATGATTTGAGTAAATATTTGATCACACTAGGGCTGAGAATAAACAATAAAAAGACGAAAGCTTTAAAAATAGGGAACAGAACAAACTTTCATTATATTTATTTTCATGATGCTGTTATTAATGATGTGTTTGAGATTAAACTTATGCAAGAAATTAAGGATTTAGGCATAACTATTCAATGTACAGCTTCTGCTGAGAGACATATTGAAAGTATAGTAGGCAGTGCCAAGAAAAGATGGGCACTAATAAATCGAAATATTTTATCAAATGATATAAAACTTCAAATGTATATAATATGGATTAGACCGGTACTAGAATATGCTGTCGCTACCTGGAATCCATTAAAAAAGGGATTGTCTAATAAGATAGAAGCTGTACAAAGAAAAGTTGTGAAACATATTAGTCCTATTTCTTGCACTATATACGCCTCTAGATTACAGTTTGCGTCATTGCAATCTCTGTGGTTTCGGAGGATGTGTTATTGTATAAAAGTTTTCCATCTGAACCAGTGGACTGGTGCCTATATGACTCCGATAAGAAAGAGTCATGAAATTGGAACTAGATCTGGACATATGGCAATATCTCCTCCTTTTGTGGGGAATGTAGCGAGCAAGTTATTCTCTTTCTCGAAAATCTACAAAATTTATAACCAATTGCCGAAGGGGCTTAGAGAAATGCCTCCATCTAAGATGTCTATTAAAACTTTATCTACTGAACTTGAAAAAGTCTGCAATCCTGCTGATATCTTTTATTTTTTTGATTATGATAATACTTTCTCATGGTTGAATAAAAGACAAGGATAATTGTTATCGGAAACAGATTTTATTGAGATTTTTATTTCCAAGTTTTGTATTATTATAATTGAAATGTTATGCACTATATCTTCAAATTAGTTAACATTACATACAATCAATTGCTAGTCATGTTTCTCAATTTTTGCATAATGTTACACTCGAATTATACCTTAATTGTTCCTAATTTGATGATGTATATATTATTCTTTTCAGTCGAACTTTCTGATATTGATATATTGTATTGTACAACTAGTGAGATATACCTATCTACATGAGATTAATTGCACAATTATTGTGATGTGATAATTATTTTAATATATATTGTACAATTTCCAATTTTATTATTTGATGGAATATGTGTGGTTTGAATCCAAATAAAGATATTCTATATTCTATATTATATTCTATAATAATTTTTATATATCTTTAAATGTGGATATATTAATCATAACAACAAACACGGGTTTGTTTAGGGATAAACGCAAATAGACAGTCACATAATTGATATATAATTTCTGAAAAGTATACAATGATTGATTATATTTGCCATTCTACATAGGAACCTTCGGAAAGTTTATTTGTTTAAATCGTCCGTTTGCTTTGAAATGCTATTTTTGTGAGTTTTAATTTTATATATGATTATTTTAGGCCGACTGAATTTAGAGATATAGAAAATCTGCGCTGCACAACGTAATTTTGTTTTGCATCTGTTTTTGTTTAAAGTGAATTTACTCGTAAATGTGCAATTCTAAGTAATAACATTATTTTTTGTTTGCCTTTAGTATCTTAATGTAAATGTCGTATGACAATCCACCCAGCGGAGCTAAGACTAACCAATCGTTATTAATAATGGTAGCATGTTCTCAGAGATGAATATTATATATGATTAAATAAATACTTTCGTATTATTCATAATAATGAATTTTTATTTGGTAACAAAGTCCATCTGGGTCGACAATTGTAAAAATCCATATAAGAATCATAAGTAGATGTATATATTGCTCAGTAACGAATTAACTAGCCACTGTTTATCGATAATGATAGCTATGGGAATGGTATAAGTAGAGAAAGATAAATACTCTGTGGCTTTATAGAAGTGTCTTGTGAAGAAAAATGAAATCAGAAATGACAAAATCGACTAGTATAAAAGCTTTGGAATAGTCTAGATACTTATATGTTCCTAGTAACTATTTTTTCATCTAAATAGCTCTTCATTTCTATAATCAAAGTCTAAGAACAGCGTGATTTGATTATACTTCTGTTGTAGAAGTTGAAGTTTTTCGTATGCTTTTTCAGAGAAGGCATTGCGTTACTGTTCATTTTGTACGAAAAAAGTACTTTTCTACAGGTTTTTATAAGTTTGAGCAGTAAAAGTAGCGATGTTGTCTCACAGAACGGCTTTCGATGCATTATTGAAATTTGCTGAGATTTTATCGCTCTATGAAAATTTTAATAGTAACATTTCCTTCTACTGCGTTAGCTCTTAATTGTGAAGGATGTCCAGACGCAACATAGAATATTTGGACCAGTGGAGTTTAACATTCATCAATGAGATGTAGATCTTAAAGTTTACTCGATGCTATATATATATATTGACTCTACTTTTAATAATAATTAAAAAATTATTTGGCAACAGAGGCCAACAATTTAAATGATAAGTCATAAATCTAAAGTAGGATATGTAGAGTTGAATGAAATTGTGACTAACGAAGTATTTAACGATAAGGATGAAAAGAGTTGTGAAAGAGAAGCGCTTTCATCAACCTCGTGATAGTTCATTCTGACTAGGTAGGATCGTGAAGAATCGGAGTATCAATACAGGATTTGCTGGTGTCAGACTAACGAATTTGAGACAGAATTAGAAGGCGAGGAAGGACCAGTTACAGAATTCGAGCGACGGAGTTCTTTGTCGTAGTTTTAGAGTTTCTGTAGGGTAGTATTGACTAGGATAAAGTAGATTAGATTCAAGCCTGTCGAGAGTCAAAACATCAGTATCGTGTGCAGGTTTCACTGACTTCAGCTCAGCGAGGTTACGAATGTTGGAAGGCGATGAGGAACCAGCGTCATATGTAAACCGTCAAATGGTCCAGCAGTCTTCGAGTTTCCGATCGTGTGCTGAAATAAAATGAAAAGATTTAGTATAGCAAATTATGGCAAAGTATTTAATATTTTGATGTGGTAAAATTAAAACGGTATTGCAGAGTCCAGATTTGACGCTTAAAATCAAAGGCGATTGTTGAAATTGGAGGCGGAAGGGACTTAACACTCCGAAACTGGTTAAAGGGGTAAAGAGAAGTATTGTACATGAAGAAAAAACCAGTTGCGCTTCCAATCAAAGTTCTCGCATAGGTATTTGTTAAATAAGTGAGTGTGAGTCGCCTTCTTAAAATCGTGCTGGGATAGGAGCTTTATTTCTCCAAGAAGAGCGTTGAATACACTTGTGGCTTTGGAAAAGAGATAGATTTTGTTAAATATATTGGGTTGGATTGAATTAAAGAGCTGCTATAGCGCGTAGCGTATTGGTGACTTGGGTGAGCGAAATTTTACAGTGATAGGCAAGTTATGAGGAATGGCTCATTAATGATTGTACTTCTGGAGAGCGAACATAAAAAATGATTATTCTGCCTGTTGTTTAATAGATTTGCTGTTACGTTATTATCCATTGGGAATTCAGAAAAGGGCCTTTAATTGTCACGCTTGTATGCGATAATCATGTTAGACCTATCAGATTTTTTAATATGACATTTAAAAAAGTATCTGGATGCCCGTTTCTTCTGTCGCTTGATATTTGATTGTGTAATCCAATGAGTTGATTGAAATATTTTTAAAATCACCCATTCTATTTTCTCTGTAGATGCAGCAAACCAATCTTAAATATACTGGGACCGTGTTGCTTAATCTACTTACGCAAACCCATTAAAGATATATTCTTCGACAAAATTAAAGTAACAATTATTGATAAATTTAAACCACCGTGACTGATTGAAAAATTATTCGGTTCAATCAGCCACGGTGGATTAAACTTACCAAAAATTACTTTAATTTTATCGGAGGAAATATATTCCTCAACAGCCCTACCGATCCACCAACGGTTCGCTTCGGACATCGACTCCCCCTGGTCTTCCTTCAATCACAACCTCGTTCTACGGATGCCTGCGACCCCTGCAAGACTCGCTCGCTTCAATCCAGCAGATTCCATCCAGGTCTATGCTATGCTCCATCTCCACGACAATGGACTCCATTTGTCGACGTCTACCTCTGGTCCGCCATCTTTTTCGATCTCACAATCACCTAGAAGCTCTGACACTTCATGGACTTTCTCCAATTGATCTTGTCTAGTCAAATGGAACTTCGTTTTTATCTATTTTTTCACAAGATTGAACTATCTTGATATTAATGATAATTTTTCCCTTAGGTTTTGAACTCAATATTTTGCGGTGTGTAAGCATTCAGGTTATCAATGCCGCGTTTTGCGTACGCGGGTAATAGCTGTACACGGGCAGTTACACAAAGATCCGATTTGTCACTATTTCCAATTTTGTTTTGTCTTTGATCGGGTTGACTCATTTTTACTTCAATTGGAAATGCGGTTCTATCACATCTTTGTTTACTGGCGACGTTTCGGTGCCTCCTTTCCAGCACCATCATCAGGCAACACAACACTGATCACAATAGCAGATTTAAGCAAATGTGGTAACCTCGTTCCAAAACCATTCTATTTATATATATTTGACTCAACACTATTTTAATCATAGAATTTGTCTCAGTAACTAAACTCAATATATAACTTTTTATAATTAGCAGACCAATCATTACCTCACCTATACCTCATCTCATCTCGTATGCAGAATATTTTAGGGGAGAGAGACAGTATCGAACCTTTTGTTATTTGTTATAACTGTATTGCTACTATGTCACGGTAATCAAAATTTAAAAATGCTAAAACTAAAACCTTGACTATCATATACTGTATTTTATTTAAAGCCGGGAACTCTAATGTATACAATGGTGTGTGAGGTATTGCGCACATAGCAACAAATTAGTTCAAATATGGAGCAGCAAGTAACGTAGATGGATGGAGAGTGAATGTTATATCGACGCTTAGGTGAACGATTAAAGAGAGAAAGATAGAGATAGCCTGGACAACTAACGTTTTTCAAAAAGCTAATCGTAAGCACATTGCGAAGTTAATCAACTATTGGAACTAATTGCATAAGAATATTTGCTCATATGACTAAAATAATTCATTATATCTATATACATATATATCTAAATATAATATCGTAAAACCTTATATATATATATATATATATAAATAGAGAGAGAGAGAAAAAAAAGGACCATTGATAATTATTAAATATGAATAATTTCTATTCTTATTATATATTTATTTATTACGTTAGTCACACCTTATATCAATATATAAAATACATGTCAATATGTATAAAAACATATATATGAATATAAGCAACAGTATGAGACCAACATCCCTAATCCTACTATATTTATATATATATATATATATATATATATATATATATATATATATATATATATATATATACGTTTGCATATTTCAAATTATTATTTTATTCTTTTCTTACTGTTTTTTTATTTACCAATTAATCAAATTGTATATTTATTTATTCACACCTTATATAAATATATAAAATACATATAAATATGTATAAAAACATATATATATAAATATAAGCAACAGTGTGAGTCATATATATATATATATATATTATGTGTATAGAATAAACCTATCAATCTACCCATAGGCCTATCTATATATCCGTCTATCTATCACATTTTGGTTTCCTCTTAAAAGGATACATGGTAGCTATTAACCATGAATATCTTCTCTATGACTAACGTATTATACATTTATTAAGATATTCCTACCTTACATAAATATAGAAAATATAAGCGACAATGTAAGTCAAATGTGTCTTATCTAATGTTCTATCTACTAACCCTTGCTAAATCGGTATACCGTCTTTTGGAACATTTTTATTGAGAAAAATAAGTATATAGGAAATTGATATTGGTACAGATCATTCGCAACCAGTTTTCTATAAGCGAGGTTTTTACTTAGGTTCCCACTTAATTCATGTTCCGCAGCCTCACGTTTTCTGACCATAGAAAATGCTTCATTAAATATTGGGCCCAATGATTTTTCTACCGATGTTACATTCATTACACCTTTTCCTGATTTTATTTCAATTGACTCTCTAATTAGTCTAGTTAATCTGTTGCGGTTGCATAACGCGATGCGTTTACATCCTTCCCAGTCTATTTCATGACCCGTTTCCTTCGAATGCCTAGCTAGGTCTGATCTTTGAATGTGTCCATATTTGCAGGCTGTCTTATGTTCACCTCTACGAACCTTTATAGGTCGCATGGTTTCGCCTATATACCTGAGATTACATTCTTTGCAAGGTATCGCATATACTCCTGATGTCTCGAGGGGTTCTACTCTTTCTTTTTGGTTAGGTAGTTTATTGCCTATAGTAAGCGATTGTCTTAAAACTGTTTTAATATTGTATTTAGCTGCTATTATTCTAATTTTCCTGCTCAATTTAGAATCAGGTAATACCATAATTTTGTGCTTCTCCGGTTCCGTTTCCTTCTTTACTTTGTTTATTATATTATTGTTAAATCTCTGTAACATCTCATCTATTAATCTATCTATTATACTTGACGGATAGCTATTTAGTTTGAATATTTCTTTTAATCTCCTCATTTCCTTATCTCTATTTTCTATATCCACTATTCTAAGACTTCTTAATATCATGGATTTAAGAATGCCTATTTTCATTCCATATGGGTGATTTGATAAGAAATTAAGAAGTAGTCCTGAATAAGTCTCTTTTCTAAAAATATCTCTTTCCAATCTGGAACTATTCCGTTTTATTTTCACATCCAAAAAGGGTAATTCATCATTATTCTCTTTTTCCAATGTAAACTTTAATTCACCTAATTGGTTGGCTAATTCGAGGAATTTATTTAACTCATTATCCCCATGATTCCAAATTATAAACATATCATCCAGGAATCTTACATACAAGTTTGGCTTAAGAGGAGATTTTAACAACAGATTTTTTTCAAAATAGTGCATAAAAATATTAGCAACCGGGACTGATAGTGGTTGTCCCATAGGGACACCTTTAACTTGTTTATAAAATTCATTTCTGAACTTAAAGTAGGTGGAGGACATACAAATATTTAAAATTTCCATAATACTACTTAACATCATTTTACTACCTTCTATTATCTCTGGGAACTCTGTTAAACAACGCGGAAAATTCTGGCCAGTACTTGATGAGTTCCCAATAAGGACGAAACCGGTCTACTGGATGAATTGCCTTTTCTACACTATACAATTCTTAGTTTATACTGACATATGTAAGTAATTAATGGGTCAGGTGTTTATATCAAGACCGCAACCTTGATTATAATAATTGTTATCACCACCCGCGCAACCAATGTTCGTTTAATTATATAAATACTATTTTATGTCTTGGATCGTTCGAAAATTATTTCGGCCTTCTTTTTAAACTATTTATTTAAAAATGCTCTGTGTGACTTCTTTTCTCATCCATTCATTTATATATCTTTTGGTAAGGTGGTCTGTTCTTCTTATTTAGGCTTCAAAACCAGTGGTTAATGTACAAAATGCGAAACATGATAGTTATATATGTGAAGAAATATGTACTGGTGTGGACTCTGGTGCTTATCATAAATATAAGTCAAGTTACATTTACCGTGAAATATATTTATTCAATATTTACTAATTAGTTGCTAAACTTTGACGCCTACAATTATCGGAACAGTGCGATTTCGTTCAAAATCCGTCTACCAGTATACTTTGACGAAACAATAAATACAGTGTTACAGCGTTTATATATGTGGAATAACAATTGCACTGATTTTGATATTCCTCATGTGAATTTCTGGCTTTCCTGTCTTTGAGGCAAGTTTGAAGTTTGATTCAATTACCTTATGCTGTAAATTTAGAACTAAATGCTAACCATATATGATTTGGCTTAGTGTCCACAGTTTAAAAAAATCTAGTTCGGGATCTTGCCTTCATTCACAAGTTTGGATGAATATAAGGTACTATTTTATTGATTCATCTGAGCAATTCATATTCAATCAATTGTACTCGCTTCATCCCATTGTCTTGAGTCATTTATCATGTTTGACCACACATACAAAATA
>JAQBSW010012563.1:0-16436 GCA_029291075.1 Eudiplozoon nipponicum
GGTTTGACCACTAATCCATATTGTTCCAGCCTGGTCAAAACCTTTTCCAAATGCGTGCGATGTTCATCTCGTGAACGACTAAAAATTATTATGTCATCTATATATACTCTCGCAAATGGACAATTCTGAAGGATTTCTTCAGCCAAACGCTGAAATGTCTGACTGGCATTTTTTAAACCAAAAGGCATTCAAAGAAATTCATGCGATCCCCCTCCTGGAAATCTGACTGCGGTGAGTGATATTGAACTTTTCATCCATTGGTATCTGATAGTAAGCTTTCTGGAGATCTAAAGTTGAATAAACCTCATATCCCATTATATCTCGGAGCAAAGTACTCTGGTTGGGGAGAGGATAATAATCACCCTTTGTCACTGAGTTTAATAGACGATAATTCCCACAAACCCTCCATTGACCCGGTTCAGGTTTGGAAACTACCACTATTGGGGAAGCAAAATTGGAATTTGACCTTCTACAAATCCCCTCTTCGCACAATTAGCGAAATTCGGACAAAGCAACTTGTTGCTTGTGTTGTGCCAATGGTTGAGCCTTCGGTGAACAAGACAACGGAGACACCCATTCTATTTGGTGTTCTACTCCTGTCTTCAAACCTATCCTTTTGGCACTGAAAGGTTGAAACACTGCTAGGTGCTTCTCGATTATATTGGCAAAGTCATGTGTGACAGTTGGACGAGGTAAGAGGACTGTCCTAACTGCCGACGTGTGAGACTAAGTATGTGTTGATATCCTTACGCCTTCTGTGATAGTCCTAGCTTTGGGGTCTAATGTCAGCTTGAAATTTGTTAAGAAATCCATTCCAATGATATGGTCCTTGACATCGGCAACTAGGAAATTCCTTCGGAAAGAAGATTTCTGGCCTAACGTTACCGACATTTCTTTCATCCCTTTTACTCCTATCGGACTACCGTTAGCGGCCCATAGTTGATAGTCAAATGTGGGGCAATCTGCTTCCACCACGTCTGACCTAATTATGCTTACCTCAGCACCCGTATCGATAAGAAATTCTAATCCAGATAATTCATCGTTAATAATGAACTTGTTGCTGGACAATCCGGCAATGTTTTCAAGATCTCCGCTTAGTGAGAATCGGACTTTCTTGCCTTCTATTTCGGTGCTATTTGTTCTAACCGCATCTTTAGCTTTGAGTATGCCTTTTAAAGGCATTTCTGGGAGCCTTTGCAATGGAACCCCCCTACGGCTCCTACTAGCGGGGGTTTTGTCCTTTTCCCGGTGATGGATTTCTCTCTACCGGTTTTGTGCTTCCTTTCCATCTGGGTCCACCTAATCGCGGGTATATACAATTCTCACCTTGGCACTTTGCACTTCGTCCGTATTCGCAATGTGCCTTACACCATCCGCGTGGCCCTTCGAAGCGTTGACGTGAGTGACTCTCTCGACGTCTAGTGTATCTATCCTTACTCTGAAGTTGTGCAATATCACTAAGTAAGCTAGCAAATTCTCTACGTAAGAAACGCAAGGTTTCTTGTTTAGTCAGGTAGTTTTCGGTATCTGCCCTGACTGGCTGCATCGTGACAGAATCTGCTATTACAGCATGTACTTGTGGTTCTTGCTGTTTATACACGCCGTCTAACCCTCTGAGTTTTGTTGGCCAATCTATGTTCATTGTGTCAAATACTTCCATTGTTGATCTCAGCCTAATTGGTAGCTCAGCTGTAAAAATGGAGTGACTACATCTCTAGATATATTCAACCTGGAATCTTTTGTGCAAAGGCGTTAGTAAAATTCGGACGGTAGTTGACGCCCCATTTTTTCTAAGCGTAATAATTCGCGCATTTGCGCTAATCTTCAAAGCTGATATCTGTGTTGAATTTCAGCCATTAATAACTCAAAAGCATTGTACGGCTTTTCTTCCACAATTCTGTCTCTGAAATTTTCCAAAGCATTTTGGAAATTTTCAGGCAATGCCATCCATGCTGCAACAAATTTCTCCATAGGGTTTACGATATTAAAAGCACTAAATATCATTTGGGCATCTCCTACCCAACTTGAATGTTTTTCTGATTTGTACTGTGGTGGACTAAAAATTCGTGGACTGGCGCGGTCGCCAAATTTTGTTGAGGCGCCTGACCTATTTGAGTCTGAAAGCCCCATAGATGTAATCGTTTGCTAGAGAAATTGTTAAAATGCAGCAGACCAAAATTACAATACTAGTCAAGGAGCGAGATACTCGAAAAACTGAAAATAGCGCACAATTCAAAAACAAAAATTGTTATGGAAAATAAAAAGAAAAAAATCTTTTTAAATAAAATTCGTTAAAATCAGCCGTAGTGGTTTAAATTTATCAGTCAATGTTATTTTACATAAAGCGGAGGATTTAACTTCCTCCACACAATTGCAGTTCTAATGCCTAAATGAGTCCTGCTGATGGTCTGCGGAAAAATCAGGAGGGCTGGTAAACGTAGAAATCCGATTAATAAATAAATAGATTATTTAAATCTAGCGTGACTGACGGCTAGCCTTGTTACTGACACATCGCAGGTAAACAAAAGTTAGACATCAGGCGTAGATAGTCAGAGCAAAAATAATTTGGCAGAAGTCGCATGTGGAGATATGTTCAGTAAGTTGAGTAGGAAATGTTTGCACTTATATCATGAATTCAGGTCACACGAAATTGGTTAATAGATTGCGTGCTCTTATTGGTCAGTGCCAGTCAATCTCATTACATATTTAGTTTTAATTGATTTACAAGATGTCTACGAAATAATTCCAATCGTTACATCACTTTTCTCTTCGAAAATCTGGATAAAATGATTAATTTGTAAGGCAGAGTTGGAACCGAATTGAGAAACTGATTAATAATCTGCCCATAGTTTAACCAAAATGTATTATAATGTGCCTATGCTGAGCAGGTGAATAAATGTTATTTACTTCATTGATACTATGAAGTTAAATAACAAATTGTTATTGGTACACAGATTGTAAGCCGTAGTAAACGGTCATACAGCGTGGAGCAAAAATAGCAATACCAAAAATATTTGAGAGCAGCAGTGTAACGATTTCAAAGGGAATTGTAACAAGCGATGCCAGATTTGAGTTTTTTTATTGAGCAGACTTTATCAATGTAAATGAGAGAATTACAAGAAGAACAAAGAAACTTGTATACGCACAACGGTGTTGTCCGAGATGTTAGTGAGTGACTATTTGAAGTGCGTGACTAATAAAGTTGTGGTATGATTGATTATTGCCTATACTACGATATGAAACTGCTGAGTACTTATTGTTTCTACACAAAACTTTAAGTGTAAGTAGGTGCTCATATCAAATTAAGCAAGTGTGGGTTCTGGAGTGAGATATACTGCGCAATTGTACTGTGTACGAACAATACGAAATTGAAATCAAATTATTTAAGTTAAGTTTGCGAGTTTGAAGTAAGCACCAATCACATTGTATTGAACCAGTCGTCGAACAACATAGCAGGATTACCGTTAGTCACACGTACTGAAGAGGGTGGTGGTATCAATCATTCAAATCAGTTTCGCGAGCTTGAAGAAAACACAAATCCGTTTGTGCTAAACCAGTCGTCAGACAACATAGCACAATCACCACAAGAAGCACGCCATGACGCTTTCTGACCTTGCATGATCATCATCAGAGTCCGACTGCAAAATGACTAGCGGGGTTCAAACCGCAATACAAATATATTGAAACATAATATAGATATGCAGCTCTCACCTCTGTTAGTCTCGCATATTTGTACTTGATTGAAAATGTCGACTGCATGATTTATATGCAGTTACGAGCATTAACTTTTTGCAGCTATATTAGACCTATATTTAGGTAATACATTTAAGCAGTTATTGAGTGAGCAGGTGGTGGTATCAATCATTCAAATCAGTTTTGCGAGTTTGAAGAAAATACAAATCCTATTGTGTTAAACCAGCCGTCGGACACAATAGCAAAATTACCACCAGTAGCACGCATTGACGCGTTTCGAATTTCCATGTTCACCATCAGAGTCCGACGGCAAACTGACTAGCACGGATTAAATCGCAATGCATATATATGTAAAGCAAAATTAGATATGCGGCTCTCATCTCTAGTAATCTCGCATACATTGTACTTCTCTGGAGATGTCGACTGCATGATTTCTGTGCAAACACAAACAATAACGTTTTGCAGCTTTTGCCGCTTATATACAGGTTATATATTTAAACAATTATGGATCGAGCAGGTGGTTGTAACAATTCATTAAATCAAGTTTGCGAATTTAAAATATAAATCAATCACTTTGTATTTAACCAGTTGTCGAACAACATAGCAAAACTACCGTATATATCACATACTGACGCTTTTAGACCTGTCATGCTTACTTCAAGCCCAAATGCTTGATTTAAGAAATTTATACCACCACCTGCGCAATCAATAAACGTTTAATTAACCTATATATTTATAAGTGGCGCAAGCTGCCAAATGTTAATATTTGCTTTGCATATAAATTTTTCAGTCGATATTTTCATCCAAGTAAAATATGCGCGAGAGGTGAGAGCAACATATCTAAATTCGGTTTCCTTATATATTCATTGCGTTTTTATACTCGTTAATCAGTTTGCCGTCATAATCTGATGATGATCATGGAAGGTAAACAGCGTCAGTAAGTGTGATTGACATTTGTCTGTATAAACCAAGCATTTCATAGTGTAGAAATAGCCGGGTGACGTAATGGTTAGAGCAACCTATTTCGAGCCCTGTTTAAGGCAAATTCTGGCCAGTTTACTTTCAATAAGGATAAAACCGGTCTAGTGGATGAATTGCTTTTCCACACTATACATTACTTGGTTTATACTGATATCTGTATGTAAATAATAGGTTAGATGTTTATGTTAAGATGGTAACCCTGATTAAAATTAAGTGAGTATGAAATATTAATTATGTGGATCCATATGAGATGATAACGTCACGCAGAATAGACTACAATTGATGTGCAAAAAGTTAGCATGTAAAAAAAAGAATAATGAGCAATGAATCGAAAAAATTATATCAGTAAACCGTAGTGAAAATTACGTTATAATTTGGTTGAACTTGTTGGCATGAGAGAGCTGAAATTAATGTATAAATTTGAATATCGCCAGAATCAGGCTGTTCGATATATTGTTTCAATCTCTCTAGGCTGCCTGAAGTGGATGTGCAACCTTGCATAATAATGAAATATTTTTAGCGTCTATATAAAATCGGATAATGACTGCGATACATAGGCTGTAATGGTGCTATTGCAGCGTCGTTCCGTACAAGTCCTTTCTAGCAGCTATGGAGCTGCGGATAAAAGAAGACTAAACGAGGAGCTTGTCTCGTCTGCTAGGCTGATAATTTACTAAAATATAGCCAAATAAGAGAAGCTTTAACTTCTCGGTCATCCTGTGCGGGAAATAAACGTGAGAGATGACGCTACAGATGTAGTTCCATGCAATAAAATAGTTGTGACGTAGAAGTTCCAGTAGATTCGCGTATACGAGTATGTATTGCAAGGAGTCCTAAAGATAATGCATCGACCCAGTTTCCAATTATAGTCGAGGACGCTAGAGCGGCATTGAATTTTCTATGTATTTTCTTACTAAATCATTAGACTGCGGGTGGTAGGCGATGAAATGGCGCAGGAACCGCTGAAAATACCTGAAACGATCGAATGAGAAACATGACCCTCTGTCAGTAATAACCTCGTTAGGAATACCATAATGTGTTATCCATGCAGAAATAAAACCATTGGTGACTTCATAGACAGAAATGGTGCCAAGAGGTATTGTTGCATGACATCGAGTAAATTTATGGATCATGTTTGGTAGCTAAACAATCAAGCTGAGTAAGATGCACTATGTCAATTTGAAAGACGGCTAGGCATGATGTTGTTTGTAAATATTTCAACTTAAAATGAGGCTGTCCTGTATTTATTTTCTTTTGGAAATTAGGACGCTCGGGGGACCATCGCTTAAATTTATTCTTAGGTTTATTACCTTAGAAACAATGTTTCATGTGTTTGACAGCCGCAATACTAACTGATTGAGAAATAGATTGAATAGAATCGAAGACATTTCTCTGGGGGCTGGTGGACCAAACTGGCTTGTGTGGGTGCGTATTAGTGAAGTAAACAGTAGGCAAATCCTTCCAGAGTCTGCATAAAAGCTTGGAAAGTTGGCGAGCTACTTATCTATGAACGTGAGTGCCATGGCGTTGTTTTGGTCGCAAGATGGACGGTTGGAATATTGACATGCTCAGATTTGGCCGATAAAAACGAACACAAAGGCGGTTGTGGCGAGAAGTCTGGCTTCAAAAGTGTGTCTGCAATAATATTTTGTCCGCGTTTTACTTAAAAAATGTTTAATTGCCATTCATTAAGACCTGCAAACAGGTCTTGCTATTTTAGCAGGTTACATTGCGACTGCCGAAATCTCATTTCGAAGTGCACTACCTATCTGTGAAAAATAAGCTGATGCTTCTGATGTTAATGAATTAGCGTATCGCGTGATAGATAGCGATGAGATCTCGATCAAAAGTTGTAGAATACGCGAATAAAAAGTAATTCCCTTCCGAATTCCCCCGATCTCTTGTTTCATGGTGGCCCAGATTGTGAATTCACATAAATAGAATTAAATAACTTTACATGGATTCAAATAGATAAAACTATCAGAAAATGCGCAGCTGACAAAATAGCTCACATCATATAAATATATCCATTAAGTCACATATAAATATGCAAGTCTCAATAATTTTGTTATAGATTTTATCAACACCTAAAAATTCTGCAGTAATATAACTGCGTACATTAAATCAAATTTTGATACAATTATTATAATAAAGATAAAAAAAGTCTTTTTTAATGAAAAACTTTAAAAAGATAGTTAATGATATAAATAATAATAGATTTTTCATCGATGCTATCTGACACGATGATTGGTTAGATCAAGGTACAGTTCGAATGTAATATTATGCATAAGTGAGAATCACGACTAAAATTGTTTATATGTAACGATAGCTAGTATAAACGTATAATACATATTTTGCCGATGTAACAATTCAGTTAATAGACACAAAAATATCAAGAATATATGTATCTGATGAGATTTATCCTGGTTGTTTTTTTATCACAAGATATAATTTTCATAAACAAAATCCAGTTGATCATTAGGAGCCTACAAAACGAAGTAGAATCCTTGCTTGGGCCCACAGAAACTGAGCAGATAATAAATAAATATGCGCAGTTAGACATGCCAAACCTTGGCCTCATCGAAATTTTGATGGAATTACTGAAACGTTGTTATAAAACCAATGTTTCTGACCACGAGGCTAAGGTTGTTTTTATTAACAATCTTCCACAAGCATTAAAACTATTTGCCAGACAGCTTCCCAACACTCTCTCTATAGATGAGTTATCTGGGAGATTTGATTTAGAATATAGGGTTTTGGAACCCAAGGTGAATCCGTCATCCTTTTGTTCACCCCCGCAAGATGATAGGCTCTTCTCATTAGAGAGGACAGTGACGGTAGGCGGCGATCGTGTTTCCGCAATCCTTTAACAGATATGCCCCAAAGAACTGGTGTTATAACCACCAGAAGTTTTTTTATTCATGCCAAGTCTGTCTTTGTCGTTCCGAAGAATTTCCGAATGAGCGCCAATTTTCACAGTTGACGGAAAGGACAACAGACCACAGGCGCAAGGGTGCATCAGGATCGGGAAAAGTCTGTCGCAGGAAGTAGAAGACCTTACTTTCTGGGAATCAACGGCATCAACGGCGCCACAGGGAAGAAACAAATTACAATCCGACATTCCTGTCGACTCTTTTCGTCCACGCCGATTTTTTCACATAGAGAGCCAAACGGACAACGCCGGTCGCAATCACCAGCCTACTTGTTTGCATTACCCCACTAAACAGCCCAACGAGCTTCTGCACCGTCTTGATTTCAAAACTGGCGAAAAATTCATCGTAGACACAGGTGCAGCAGTCTCAGTTCTCAAGGGTGATTAAATGGCCGAGATGTCGCTAGGCGTTCTTCTCGCAACAGCTACAGACGAGCCCATACCAACTTATGGCTGCCGGTACCGCACACTCAACATAGGTCTACGACGTGAATTTTTTCACAACTTCATCATTGCCAAAGTCTCACATAATATTATAGGCCTTGAATTCCTTCTAAAATTTCGGCTCATTGTTGATTTTGCCAATCAAAAGATCATCCAACCCTCCACCGGACTTCAGCAAAGTTTTTGGACACTTGGCTCCGAGCGTTAGGAGTTACAGGTTATTCAGCCAACCCCAGTGCATCATTCAGCAGAGATATCAGCAGCTCTTTAAAAATACAAGTCGCTTTTCGGTCTTAAGAAGTCAGAGCTACGAGTCTCCAACACGATGCACCATAACGTCACAGAAGGACAACCTATTGCATTCAAGAAGCGACCACTGGCCTCTGCTAAGCTGAAAGCTGCCCAAGAGGAATTCTCAAGGCTTTTGAAAGAAGGAATCATCAGACCAGTGAAAAGTTCATGGGCGTCACCACTGCACTTATTCTCCAAATCAAACGGATCTTACAGAGCCTGCAGGAATTACCGTAAGCTAAATTCAGTGACAAAATCTGATGCATATCCTATTCCAAATATTAAAACTTTACTTGAAAAACTTAACGGCAGCAATTTCTTCTCAGTGATTGACCTCAGACAAGCCTACCATCACATCCCGGTAGTACCAGAGGATATTGAAAAGACTGCAGTTATCAATTTATTTTGCCTTTTCGAATATCTTTAAATGCCTTTTGGACTTAAATGTGATACACAGACATTTCAAAGATTCATGGACAACATACTTCGCGACGACTCTGCTTATTGTATGTCATATCTCGATGACATAATGGTATTCAGTCCAGACTTAGAATCTCATGCTAAGCCTCTACGAAATGTCCTCTAACGCTTATCCAACCACGGACTCATGATCAATTGTGACATGACGCAGATTGCAATTACATCCGTGGACTTCTTAGGGCATCGTATAACGCCAAAAGGTATTCAACCGTTGCCGTCAAAGGCGAATTCAATCAAGAATATAAAGTCACCGAGGACTGTTAGCGAGTTGCAGAAAATTCTGGGAGTACTAAACTATTATCGCAAGTTCCTTCCGGGCCTTTCAAAACAACTTTATCATTTGTAAAGGCACCTGCGGAATCAAAAAGGACTTAGCAAGAATTCCATCATTGCTTGGTCATCCGAAGACGAGGAATTACTACGACCCATCATCAGCTCGTTGGAAAATGCTACAATGCTAACGCATCTAGATTTTCAACGACAATTTCTACTTACGACAGATGCTTCTGAATTTGCTTTTGGAGCCACTTTGGAACAAGAGATCGACGGATTTCGGAAGCCTATCAGTTTCTACTCGCGTACTCTCCAACCAGTAGAAACGAGGTTCGACACTTTCGGTCGAGAATTTTTGGCCATCCACGACGCAGTGCGCCATTTTATCAGCATCATTGGAAGTAGCAGATTTGTTGTTTTCACAGATCATGCACCATTAGTTAGCGCACTTCAAAACGCAACTTCATCTATCGCCAAGTACCCTGCCAGAGTGGAAAGACAGCTTTCTCGTCTGAGCGAATGGCAATTTGACATCTTTCACGTCAAGGGCAAACAGAACTTCATTGCAGATGCCCTGTCTAGGCCAGACGTCTCTCTACAACCACCTTCGCCGTCGCCATTCACTGTCAACTCCGTGGCACTCAGTGAACCTGCACTAACGCCAACTCTCCTGCGAACTGAACAACGTGGTGACATTCACATTCATAGATCAATAGCCCGTCACCCAACCAAGTTCATATGCCGTCTGTGGGAAGGCTTACCAATTGTTTACTTCACGGGTACGCAGCCCAACAAGCCAGTTCTGCCGACCAGCCTTCAGAGAAAAGTTTTCGATTCAATTCACTCAATTTCTCACCCAGGAAGCCAAGCGACTGTCCGACTTCTCACAGATCGTTTCTGGGGTCACAGACTTAGGCAGAACGTTAAACGATGGGTCTCTGAGTGTGCTATTTGTCAGAAAAACAAGATCACACGACACACTCGTTCTAAGTTGCAACATTTTCAGTCTACTTCTCGCCTAGCCATCGTCCACATCGACATAGTTCATCTGACAAAGGTTAAAGGTTTCAGCTACCTTCTAACTATGATCGATAGATTTACACGGTGGCCTGCGGCATTACCTCTTGGCACATTTCTGCAGACGAAGTAACTAACGGTTTTATCTCTGCATGAATATCCAATTATGGTGTTCCCAATGAGGTCATCACGGACAGAGGCACTTGCTTCTCATCTGATCGTTTCAACCCACCTTGAGGTACACAGGATGCGCCATACGCCAGACGACTGCCTACCATCCCAAAGCTAACGGTATGGTAGAGAGAATGCATAGGGAACTCAAATCTGCTTTAGCATCCTCGTCCATTAATGGCAACTGGGTCGATGCACTACCGATAGTTCCGCTTGCCATGCGTTCCCGTACTCGTGAATCCATTAAAACGTCTGCGTCACAACTCTTGTATGGCATAGATCTACGCCTGCCTAGTCAGCTCCCACGTCTACTACCGGCACAAGATGACCCACAAGACGAAGCTACCCGCCTTCGACTTCATTTCGGTAACATTTCTGAACAGCAGCCGAGACACACGCCTCGTCCAGTCTTCGTTCACCCGCAGCTCCACAGCTGCAAGAGAGTACTCGTTCGCAACAATAATGCTGTTGCACCACTACAACCCAAGTATCGCGGTCCTTACCCGATTTTGCTCAAACAACCAAAATACTTCATTATTATGCAAGGCGCTACACCGACATCAGTAAGCATAGACAGGTTGAAACCGTTTATCGAACCACCTGATCCTGAGAGCGTTCAACCTTCTACACACGTCGCAGGCTCCGTCTGCCCACAATCTCAATAACCTGCTTTGTATAACACGTAATTGATATTTTTTTAACATTAACTTTTCTTTATTCTACGTATCAAACATTTTTAAAACCTTACGTTATTTGTCGCATTTATCTCACGTGGCATAACCAGCTGTTTATATCTAACAATTGTGTAGCATTTTTTAACCGTTCTTTGGTATTATGCCATCTCTGGGACAATGTTCTTGTACATAATTTTATGCAGTTACCTTTGATTTTAATCTATATATTTTTACATAATAATGTATTTCTCACACATGACATCACACGGCCTATTTTCGTATGACCAGCTACTTGGAGCTAACGCATTCGTGTAGCAACACTAAGTAGTTATCAGCTTCATATCATGGTAAGGCCACTTTCAATGCATATCTCAACTTCATCAACTGCACAAAGACCACTCTAAAAATATCATAACCACAACGTTGAGCACACACTCTAGCTCCTCTGGTCGTATACAAACGCATTGAAGGCGATCCAGCCAGCCTATGTTTTAACTTAAAGCTGGCTTCTTCAGAGGCGATTTACCTCGAAATCTTCACGCTGCGGCTCCCAAATCTTACACAACTCTATTTTGCCTCACGCTGTATGATCGACCACTAGAGCTAACAATTTTTTGTAGCATTTCCTAGTGGTTACTTGGAATCATATCATTGTTGAAGCAACCAACAAGCATACTCAAGCCCAGCATTTATGGTGCATTTTTTTTGCTTTTTTTGATTTACGTTGCACTAATGAGAAAAAGCGAAACTTGACGTTAACCAACAGTGTGCAAGTAGACATATATTACTATGGCATGGCTATTTAAGCACGGCAAATTTACCATGCAGTTGAGTTGTCGCGTTTGCCTTCTGCTTTGCGTTACCTGTGCGTGCTGTCGGCTGTCATCACCTACGCTGATTATTGGATTGTCTTCACCAACAATTGGCAACATCAGTGACACCAATCTTGTTGCTGTACAACCAGCGTAGACGAGCCAATTAATGCAGAACTTCAACGAAGTTTCCACATCGAGATTACAACGCAACAACAGAAGGAACCACAGCCCAAGTCAACCCAAGGCTCTAGGACATCTTCACACTGAAGGATCTTTCTCGGCATTTGCCGGAGAACGCACGACCGGCCCTGTTAAGGGCCCCCTATCAGTACAATAACTCTATATTTATGGCACTTTAACCGAGTTTGTAACGTCGTACGGCATTTACTTGAAGCTGGGGCGTTTACAACAGAAAAGTAGAGAAAATTAAATTCAGCTTGCTGTAGAAAGTCAGGCCAGTCAGGCACAGATAACCAAAACTGAAATTACGCACAATTCAAAAGTATATATACTGCCAAGTATTTAAACATAAAATGTTCTAGAAAATAAACGAATAATTTTTAAAAAAATATTCGTTTCAATTAGCCACGGTGGTTTAAATTTATCAATAAATGTCACTTTAATTTTGTCGGAGGAAATATCTTCCTCTACGGCTATTGTACAAGTTATGCTATCGTTATCTATTTGATGAAGCATGTGTGGCTTGAATCTAAATAAAGGCATTCTATTCTATTCTAAAGCGCTTGTACATTGCTAACAATATTTTGCATTTCTTTAAATCAATCTGATTCATTCTAAATTTTGTCCAGCCAACGTGACAAGATATCTGTCTTGACCTCTTATTTCTTAATGTGGACAAAGCAAAAGATATTACATACGACAAGTCACGGTGCAAACACGGATAAGTTTTTATCAAAACAAAAATCAATGCACATGTAGTTAGAGATACTCTCAAACAATTAAGAGGTACAGACGAGCTACTATTTACAAAAATCCGCCAAATGTACAATACTAATAAGAATACACCACTACCAATCTAACTCCAGAACATAAATCATGATTACAAACTATTAATAATGACACTTACAACTTTCAACATTAACCAATCGTTATCACGATTACGACATAGAAATAAGCCATTTCAAAGACTCTCCCAAGTACAACCTATCATAATAAGGAAAATGAAACTAATAGGCTTTTAAATTAAAGAAGAGTTAAGGTATCGTAACAGAATAGAGTAAAACATTTACAAGAAACTGCATACTCGAAGAGCATTTTCTCTTGTCGGGGAAGAGATTTAATACAATAGGAGTGATATATGTAACTAGTAATGTTATACGATTCTCTGGCTACGAATTCGTTAATTTGGCAAATTTGTATCTATTAGGCCAATGGCTGGAGAACTCACTAATTATTACATCAGAGCGATCAACTTAACCTTTTGAAGCCGGAAAAACATGAAAATTATAACAGTGAAAGCCATACAATCCGTAAAATCTAAATCACAAATGGATTTATCTAGCATATCTGTACACAAATAGAAACTATTGGCCAATAGTTACAATAAAATATTTATGCCCCAATACATCCCGGCTGAAATGCAATCAAAACAATCAATCTGTTTTCATAAAACAAAACTCATAGTGAATTAAAAAATATAGGACAAAAGGTTAACCTACCTAAACTCACTTTATTTCTGGACAATATCGTAAATCAACTGATTAAAACATTGTTCTGGTTCAAAGATCAGAATCAACATGGTTTCACTCTAAATCTTTTATGTACGACAAACTTGATCACTCTACAAAATGAAAAACTCAATATTCTATCGATAACCAATGACGCTGTCGTAATATTTCTGTAAATCTCAACAATATCCATACACACAATCGTTAAGTAGATTACAAACCTAAACTTATACACAAAGACATTAGAATTCATTTTTAAATACCGGTCACGAAGACAATCCGTCGTCACACTACACTGCCATTAAGACTGGAGTAGCATAGGATTCAAACTTATGGCCACCTTTCTTTAATATGATATTCCGTTTAATAAATAACGCAATTAAACGAAGCAAAGTATCAAACTTACTGATGAATCCATTCTAGTTTATCTAATCGACAAAAAAATCTAGCTCAATCGTTGCTTAATATTCATTATTACGTACACAAAATCCATTTTATACATCAAAATATTCAAGTTCAAATCGACACATATTAATATAACTTCTTTAAATTTGGTAAGTATATATTACTTACTGATAATATTCTATATTTTGTGGAAATCATTCTTCAAAAAGACAGAATAAAAAGTTATTTTTACTAATAAATTGTTTCGTATATTAACGTTATCGCACTCAAAACCAAACTTCTAATCAATTTGATAATAAAGTAAATAAAGAAAACTAAGCTAAGGATTATTCTTTTTAAGCCATATATTTTTAATTTAAAAGTCATCTTAGACGGAGGGGCTTATCTCAGCCTTTTTGGCAATTGGTTTTGATACAAGCCAACATGGCCATTCGAAAGATCAATACACAATTGCTAACATTCCTTTGCATACGGTAGCATTTAATTACACTCGATGAGAAAAAGTTTGATGTATTAATATTCTATAATGATATCTCTAAATCTTAAGACTTTATATAATTTTGCACTATTATAAAGGCGATTTGTTCACTAAATAGCGCTCTGAATATCTTTAGATTAATTTGTTAGTTTCTATATAATAGAAGAGTAAATATTCAAGTAAATATTTTGAGATCAAGATAACTAATATTTCCAAGTTGATATTCACAATGATAAAGCTTGAGATCAATTTCATTTTAAGTCAGATTTTCAAATATTCAGGCAAAGGATTTTAATGGTCGAATTTACAAATTTGCGGATGATTTGAAAATCATCTATCCAACAGATAAAATATATTGCGTTTCATAAAAATAAAATAACGCTAGACTTTCATTAGATGAATAGGCATATAATTACACTAGGCATGAGTATAAACTGTATAAAATGAAAGCATTCAAAATCGGTAATAGGACAGAATGTTGAGGCCCCTAACCTATTCGTGTCTGTAAGCCCCATAGATGCCAGATCGCTGGACGTCCTCAAATTCACAGTAGAGTCTGATATGCTTATATTATTGCTTGCGTAATTTAAGTTCAAGTCCGCTATGTCCTGCACTAACCTACTTGTGTCCTCGAATTTAATATCGGTATCCATGATCAAATGGTTTAACAATTAAATCGACACTTACGGATGGCAATCGGAAGATGAAAGTTGGAAAGCTGTTCCTTTCAGCAATAATCTGTTTTGGTATGTACGTGACCCCCCAGATAAATCAAATATACCTGTTCCAAGGCTCCTCCTCAGTGTTATTTTATATCAGAACACAAGGCAAGTGATGGAAGAGTTTATTGTATAATGTTGTAATCGTTTATTATGGAAAGAAATGTTAAAATGCAGCAGACCAAAATTACAATACCAGACAGGAAGCGAGATACTCAAAAACTGAAAATAGCGCACAATTTTAAAAATCAAGTATTTAAACAAAGTATGTTCTGGAAAATAAAAAGAAAAAATTCTTTTTAAATAAAGTTGTTACAATCAGCTATGGTGGTTTAAATTTATCAGTCAAGGTCATTTTACATAAGGCGGAGGATTTAACATCCTCTACAAGAACCTAATTATAAAACTTAGATACTGTTTTTGGCGGAGAACTGTTAAATTATATTGTCAGAGGGACCTCTTCCTCCACAACTATTTTAAGAAACAGGCATCAGGGGTTTCGCAAAGCTTCAGAAAAATGACTGCACAAAGCCACAATATCAGAAGTCTAGTTTGAGGCAATTATGCGCTGTACGAGATTTTCTAGTCTGGTTCCCTTTAGATAAAAATCTCAACAGGTAGATTGATTTTCTGTAGAGAAGCACCAAAGAGTATGTTTCAATAAAAATTATTTCCTTTACGGGAGATAGATAGTTTCAGTTGGGAGTACAACATGAAGTTTAATTTATGAGATTTTAGCCTTGACAAACCCTGCCTCATTTAATTCAAAGTGCCCGTAACATGAAATATGTCATATTAACTTTTGGGAAATACAGAAAACTGTTAATTTTCTTTAACAAAAAAACGTAGAAATAGATGTAAAAATCTTTAAAGGCACATAAATTGAATACATCCAAAAAATATACAATCTCCTGCATTTAGAGAATAAGTGAAAATAACGAAATGTTTTCATAAATTTTATGCACGTCAGGCAAATTTCAGAACAAGCCGTCAAAAATAAGATTGTTGTTAAGTTTATTTGGTAGGGAATATTTATCCAATAGAATCATTTCTCCGAAAACTATAGACATATAAAATAATTCTTCTGCTTAATTCTTTATTTTTCTTTAAGCGCCTGCATACGACAAAAAAATAAATTTAAGATAACAGGAAATATATTCCGGTAATAAAATTTTGAACATTTATAATGGATTCAAGCTAAGGTAGGTTTATATTTTAATAAGAATTTCAATGCAAGTAATGAATATCCAGTGGTGGAATGATTATCATTAGTATAATTTTAGTCTGTAATATGTTTGGTTCTAATAATTAACTGAAACAACTAATTCTAGATCGTTTTTATCGGCAATAAGTTTGCCACCAAAAGCCAGGCTAA
>JAQBSW010012564.1:0-16435 GCA_029291075.1 Eudiplozoon nipponicum
ATAAAGCATAGGAAGTTAGAATTAGGGAGACTACGCGATATATTCAAGACTAATGGTTACCCTCCTCATTTAATAGATACAACAATGAGGGACATGGTGAAAAAATTTATTCCTAGTTTGAGATACATAAAAGCAGATAAGGAGAAGGAAGAGCGGAAGATCATGGTATTACCGAACTCTATATTAAGTTGGAAAGTGAAATCAATAGCTTTAATATACAATATAAGGACCGTTTTAAAACAGCCCCTTACACTAGGCACTATACTCCCTAACCAAAAAGAAAAGATTGAACCCTTAGACACTTCAGGAGTGTATGAGATCCCTTAAAATGTTTGTAGTCTCATGTATGTTGGTGAGATCACGCGTCTAATCAAAGTAAGAAGAGGTGATCATAAAACTGCGTGTAAGTATGGACATATTGTTAAATCAGATCTTGCTCGTCATGTAGTGGAGACTGGGCATACTATCGACTGGGAGGAATGCAAACGCATAGCAATATGTAGTCGTAAATGGGGTGACGAGATTGATTAGGGAATCTATAAAGTAAATCTAGAGATATTATGGATAAAACAGCTGTTGAAAATTTTGGGTCGATTTGGAATACTGCACTAGTTAATAGAAAAGGGGAAAAGGCGATTGCATGAATTGGTAACTGAAGCTAGCTCCAGTAAAAGATTAAGAACATCAGATTAAAATTGACTAATTAGTAGGCTTTTATTCAAGAAATGAATAAACAATTATGAATATAGTCTTCAAATTTAATCTCTAACTATTCATTTGATTTTAAAACAAATAGTGATTTCAACCTTAATTTTCTGTTTTACACCCCCAACCTACCCATTGGAAATATTCTAATAATACAATATTTATAAGTAATAATTTGTCTGACGCGTGCAAAGGGTAAATTAATGTCTATTGACTGCAGTTTCATTTAGATGTACGTACATATGTATCAAAATAATTTAACCAAGTTTTTTAGTTATGCATACACATACACATGCACATGCGTGGCGTGCGCCAATAACTGTTATTAACTTATCTATCTTGAGTATAACCTAGTGGTTTGAATTGTAATTTAACATGTGCATTGGTCGTTCGGACTTCTGGTTTTATCACTCATGGCATGTTTTTATGACGAGTGTTTCTGAATTATGGGTCTCCCCCATCTCAGTTACGTCATTTACATTGAGTGTGTAAAAAAACGAATAGTTATTGCATGCAATTAATAAATTATTATTCAGCCACTCTGGTCTAAATTAGTTAGATGAAAACAATGGTTATGAAAAATGCACACACACATGGGACACGCGAATATCTAATGAAAGATCAGTCTGAGGTATATAAATATTATGACTAGAGGAAATAAAACACTTACTTCATTTGTTTCCACATTCGTGAAATGCATCTGATGAAGATCTACGGTAATGTAGATCGAAATATTATGAAAAAAGAAAATTACTGGAACAATGGAAGCTGCGTTAGTCAAAACGCAGATCAGTTAATATTTACCAGTGACTTTTTTTATGTCATCACATATTTTCAATCATTTACATGTATACATCACGATTCAAATGCTTCTGAATTGATTATTGCTTGTGTTCAAAATATATCGTTTTGTTGCTGTCTAGAGCACGATCCGTTTCGTTTAACAGTAAATTGATAATTACTTGTGTATAAGACATTCAATTTTGTTGACAATATTTCGTTTTGTTGCCGATTAGAGCACGGTCAATTTGGACTAACTGTGAATTTTTTCTTTGCAAGATTGTGTACAATAGGCGTATGATAATTCGACTTATCCTTCTCACATCACCCATCGGAAAAGGGTCGTGGACTAATCATAAGCACGGATCTCAACAGCAGCTACCAGGTCTATGTAGGAATGGTACATCTTACATTATCTACCCCGCAAAAAACCCCTACAACACTAAGTTATATTAATCGTGTAGAATATTTTTCTAAGTATAACGATTTGTAAACGCCCCGGCTGCAAGTAAGTGCCGTGCGACGTTACAACAAAGTTAAGAGCCGTGAATAATGAGATATAGTTACTTTTGGTGGCCCTCATTAGAGCCGGAATTGCGTTTTTGGCAAATGGCAAGATAGTTTGTGTTGCAGTGTCTAGAAGTATTCCTAGAGACTCGAGGCAAGCTTTGGTTGACTGGCTGATGGTCTTTTGTTGTGGCGTCAAAACCAGATGGTGAGTGGGTATGTGAAGGCTCAGAATTTTCTTGTTGAAGATCCGCGACAATATCGTGGAGGCTGGCATACATCGAGGTCCAATAAATAGATGATCGGTTCGTATGACTAGTTGTGCAGTAACAAAATTGGCATGACTGAAATCCTAGTGACCAGGTGATAGCGTAACTGACGCTAGTTAAGAAGTCAGCGTAGACAAACAATCAATATGACGTGGGAGGACAAGCACACGTAGTGCACAGCAGGAGATATCAAACGTGCTAATAAGAAGCCTGGTAAATGCACCGTGTTTGTAGAGTTTTGAAACCGAAAGCACGCATGCCATTGGTTAACGGCAAATTTCGCTTGTTATAATTTAAAATGCAATCCACTTCGAAATGTTCATACTGCGGCTATGAAAACTTATCAGGAATGCTCTATATCATGTTATGTGATACGATCTATCTCTTGTGGATGACCTTAGCCTCCCCATGGTAAAATGGAAAAATCTAACTTCTGAAAGTCACCCACAGCTTTGACTCTTCGCGGTCAACCTGTTACACCAATTCATGCACTTTCCTACCCGAGGGAACAACCAACTGGATTGTGTACTCTCCAACAACGAGGTGACCGATGTCCAATCTCGGGAAATCTTCCATTATCTCGATCAATGTCAGGTATCCTTCCTCATTACTCTTTTATCCTTTATCCCTAGAGAATACACACAATCATTCAGGCGTTTGACCAACGTGGAGGAGTTTCGCCAACTCAGTGACGCCGTTAACTGGATGGACCACTTTCTCCCAAACAACCTCTCCTCATGCTTTTCCGAAGTTCATAACATCTTATCCTCCCACTTTAATTCCGCCCCTCTATTCAACACATACACGCGACGAATAAGTTGAACACTTTGTTTAAGGCACGCGATAACCTCGCACGCAACTCTCGACTACGCACATCGTCATTTGCTCGCGCCCTTGCACTGAGACGTATCGGTGAGCACATTAAACAGGTTATCAACAAACAAGCGCCCCACATCGATAATCGCATCCGCTCAGATCCTAACTTCCGGACATATTTCGCTGTCATCAAACACCAATTGCTGCAAAAGCCCAAAACCTCGTATATTGACTTCTCTCGATCGGACGACTCCTGCTTTGCCGACGACAATTTAACTTATCTCCTCGACTCCTTTTCCACTCCCACTCCGCCTGCTGAGATGTTAGACAACGGAGACACTTAGAACCTATCTGGTTCAACGTCTCACCTGCTTCCGTCGCCCAAGCATTTAAAGACATTAAATCTAAACACAAATTCGATCAACTCGGTGTCTCAGTCAGCATGATTGCACTTCTTGGCTGGAATTGCTTCTCTCTGGTTGCTGATGTTATCAGTCGTTGCCTCGAAACTACCTATCTTCCCCCGGACTGGCTTAATTCGACGATCTCTCCTATCTCAAAAAATGTCACTTCGTCGAATTCCTCATTGAAAAATCTCCGCCGCATTACTATTGTCCCTTCTTTCACTAAAATCTTCGACAGGGTCTTATAAAACCTAATCTAATCCTTCATTTAGTCTCAGGAAAACTTCTATCTCCTCCATCATCAACATGGGTTCTTGAATAGCCGCACTTCTTTCACCAACTTAGTCAGTGTTCTTAATCATTGTTACTTCTCCTTCTACAAAAGTCATGAATGCACTCTCCTCTTCCTAGATATATCCAAGGCTTTTGATTCGCTGTAATTTTCAGCAATTGAATCCGCCTAATTGAGAAGTGGTATCTGCGGCAACATCCTCAATCTCATCAGTTACTATCTCTGAAACTGATGCGTGACTGTAAAAGTCGGAAAAAGTCACTGGAGGCCAGCCCTTATCCGATTTAGAGTTCTCTAGGGCTCCGTATTTGGTCCTAATCTTTTCAACCTTACACTCGCGCAGGTAATTGTTGAAGACAACTTTTTCAAGCTGTTTAAATATGTGGATGACATGGTCTAGTATTCATAAATTACACAGTATCCAACACTTCCTTAACCCTTACATCAGAGCTTTTATCTTCACTCCACCCAACGGTTTGCATCGGCATTGACTCCCCCTCGTCTACTATCAGTCATAACCTCGTTCAACGGACGCCAGTAATCCCTGCACGACACACTAGCTTCAATCTAGTCGACTCCATCCCGGTCAATACTACACTTCAAAAATTCAATATCCACAACAAAGAACTCCGTCGGTCGACATCTGCATCCGGTCCGTCATCATTTTCGATCTCACACTCAAACTCATCTGTCCGAACCCAGCCTACGCCGTATTGATGCTCGGACATTCCATAGACTGAACTCCAATTGATCTTGTCTAGTAAAATAATTTTTTTAAATTTTTCACCAGATTGAACTATCATGAAGTTGATGAAATCACTTCCCTACCTCAACTGCTCCCCCTACCCCTGTTATTCAAACTCTGCTAGTCACAATTTCATTCATCTCCACATATCCTACCTTTGATTTGTTATTTCAATGGTCGGGCTGTTGGCCTTTGATGCCAAATAAACATATTATTATTATTATTATTTTTATTATTATTATTATTATTATTATTATAATTATTATTGTTATTATTATTATTAGTAGTAGTAGTAGTATTACTATTATTATTAATAATTTTGTAACAATTACTAGTACCTATTTGGCAACTAACGCGAAGGCACCAGCCCAGCATCAGCACTACGATATAGTTTTAGAATAGAATAGAATAGAATAGAATATCTTTATTTAGATTCAAACCACACATGTTCCATCAAATAATAATATTGGAAAATGTACAATATAAAAAAAGATATCACATCACATAAATATGTGCAATTAGTCTCATGCAGATAAGTAAATCTCACTCGTTGTACCGTACAATATATCAACATCAGAAAGTTCGGCTATAAAAAGTAATAGATTCATCATCAAAAATAGAAAAAATTAAGATAAAATTCGAGTGTAACATTACGCAAAAAAATGAGAACCGTGACTAGCAATAGATTGTATGTATTGTTGACTAACATGATGATATTGTAAAGGCATGGCTTCAAGTAAATGTCGTACGACGTTACAAACTCGGTTAAAGTGCTATGGATATAGAGTTATTGTTCTGATAGGGGGCCCTTAACAGGGCCGGTCGTGCGTTCTCCGGCAAATGCCGAGAAAGTTCCTTCAGAGTGAAGATGTCCTAGAGCCTTGGGTTGACTCTGGCTGTGGTTTCTTCTGTTGTTGCGTTGTAATCTCGATGTGGAAACTTCGTTTAAGTTCTGCATTAATTTGTAGGGGTCGATTTATGTGATTGCTTTCTTGTTCGTTATTTTATACCCATTCTACATATCAATGGTGGCCATTATTACTACCCGTGCGCCTAATCAGTCTCTGATCTTTTTCGGATGGTTGATGTGAGAAGGCAAAAACATCTGGTCATACGTATATTAGATATAATGTTTCAAATAGTAATGTAATTCACAGTTAGTTCAAATTGAATATATGTTAGTCAGCTTTAAAAATAGATTTTTATGCAAAAATAGGTCTTAAACACCATTCACAGTTAAACTAAATTGTCCGTCTCCTAGACGGCAAAGATTAAAATGATTTATTTTTATAAAGAAAAATGTTTTGCACACAAGTAGTTATTCTTACACAAATGTCTGGATTGAATTGTATTTTTATCATCGATTTAAAACATATGAAGATATGTAAAAAGTCATCGTTAAAAGCAATCACATGATGACATGAATGGAATCAAGGTTAAACGTTATCACTAAAAAGGAGTATGTAAATCGTTTAAAGACTTCAATAATAAAAACTCGATTGAAAATACCTGGTGATATGAATAGAATCAATGTTGAAGGTTATCACTAAAGATGAAAATGTAAATCGTTTAAATACTTCAATGACTAAAATCACAAATGTTTAGTTCTCTACTTGTTAATATATTAATCCATTATTCTATTCACATAAATTTCGAATAATCCAACTAAGCAAAATAAATCCGCAGTGACACAATAGTCCACCACGTGATCCTCGCGGATCGCGCGCGGTTCTGTTTCTTTAATAAAAACACTATTAATTACAAATAAATTTGCAGTTCAAGAAATATCGATTAAAACTGCTTGAGACTAAAAGAGATTGTTCCTAAAATCACAGCTAAGAGAAATATTGTTTAAGGACAGAGTTAGAATATTTGACCTTAAAGAGCACAGCGTTTGTAAAAATTGACCTTCGTTGGGTTGTAATACGGAGCCGCGTGTTACAAATTGGCTCGTCTCGCTGGTTGTACAGCAACACGATGTTGCCAATTGTTGGTGAAGACAATCCAATAACCAGCGTATGTAATGACAGCCGACAGCACGCACACGTAACGCAAAGCAGAAGGCAAATGCGACAACATGAACTGCATGGTAAATTTGCCGTGCTTAAATAGCCATGCCATAGTCTACTTGCACACTATTGGTTAACGGCAAGTTTCGCTTTTTTCTCATTGGTGCAGCGTAAATAAAATTGAATTTAATTTACGCAATATGTCGGGAATTAATTTGTGTCGTTACAACACTTTCCTCTGAATAAAAAGGAAAAAAATTCCTCTCTGCGAGGCTAGATAAGAAATGCATGACAGAGTTCGAACCAAGTTAAGCAAAAAAAATAATGTACCATAAATGCTGGGCTTAAGTATGCTTGTTGGTTGCTTCAACAATGATATGATGCCAAGTAACCACTAGGAAATGCTACACATATTGGCTCTAGTGGTTGGTCATACCGCGTGAGGCAAAATAGAGCAGTATGAGATTTGGGAACCGCAGCGTGAAAATTTCGAGGTAAATCGCCTCTGAATTTGCCAGATTTAAGTTAAAAATCTAGGCAGGCTGGATCGTCGTCAATGCGTTTGTATACAACCAAAGGAGCTAGAGTGTTTGCTCGACGTTGTGGTCATGATCGTTTTTGAGTGGTCTTTGTGCAATTGAAGTTGAGCTATACATTGAACGTGGCCTGTACCATGATATGAAGCTGATAACTACTTAGTGTTGCTACACAAAAGCGTTAGCTCCAAGTAACTGATCATACTAAGATAGGCAGTGTGATTTCATGTGTGAGAAATAAATTATAATGTAAAAATATATACATTAAATCATGGATAACTGCATAAAAATATGTACGCGAAAGTTGCCTCAGAAATGGCATAATACCATAGAACTGTTCAAAAATGCTACACAATTGTTAGCTAAGAACAGCTGGTTATGCCACATGAGATAAATGCGAAAAATAACGTAAGGTTAAAAAAATTTGATACGTAATGTTAATGTTAAAAAATATCAATTACGCGTTATACAAAGCAGGCTATTGAGATTGTAGGCAGACGGAGCCTGAGACGTGTGTAGAAGGTTGAACGCTCTCAGGATCAGGCGGTTTGATAAACGGTTTCAACCTGTCTATGCTTACTGATGTCGGTGTAGCGCCTTGCATAATAATGAAGTATTTTGGCTGTCTGAGCAAAATCGGGTAAGGACCGCGATACTTGGGTTGTAGTGGTGCAACAGCATTATTGTTGCGAACGAGTACTCCCTTGCAGCTGTGGAGCTGTGGGTGAACGAAGACTGGACGAGGCGTATGTCTCGGCTGCTGTTCAGAAATGTTACCGAAGTGAAGTCGAGGGCGGGTAGCTTCGTCTTGTGGTGTAACACGCGGCTCCGCGTTACAACCCAACGATGTTCGATTTTGACAAATATGGTGCTCTTTAAGGTCAAATAATCTAACTTGGTTCTTACACAATATTTCTCTTAACTGTGATTTTAGAAACAATCTCTGTTAGCTTCAAGCAGTTTTAATTGAGATTTCTTGAACTGAAATTTTATTTGTAATTAATAGGGTTGTTTATTAAAAATACGCACCCGCGCGCGATACGCATGGAACATGCGGTGAATTATTGTGTCACAGTGGATTTATTTCGCTCAGTTGGAATATTCGCAGTTTACGCAAGGGATTTACTGTTCACATTTAACTATGCCTATCCGAATTTCAGAGAAAAATGGATTATTATAATGACATAAGTTAAAAACATAGCAAACAGTGAACTAATTATTTGTGAATTTTTGTCATTGAAGTCTTTACACGAATTTTATCCATGTATTTTCAGTGACAACTTTTAACAGTGACAATGTTCATATCATCATGTACTCTCAATCGGTTGCATATATTCTTTTTAATTCAGACATTTGTGAAAGAATAATTGCTTGTGTGCATGACATGCAACTTTATAAACAGCGTTCATTTTGCTAGCGTCTAGTGCAAGGACAAATTTGTTTAACTGTGACTTGTGCATAAGACATTCAACTTGGTGATCAATGTTCTTAATTTTGCTGTCTAGAGTACGGTCAATTTAGTTTGACTGTGACTGGTGTTTAAGACATTCATTTGTGTTAAAATTTAATTTTATTGCCGTCTAGAGCATGGTCAATTTGGACTACTTATGATTCCATACGCGGTGTTTTTTACAATAAATATGTGATCATTCGCATTAATCTTCTCTCATCACCCATCGGGAAAAAGCCGGGGATTAATCATGTGCACGGATCTCCACAGCCGCTACCAAACCAATGTAGGGAATAATTAATCTCGCAAAAGTCTCCTACATATATGGTGCTCCGGTTCGTCGAACTCACAGCCAGCAAAGAATTAATAAACATCTAGATTTTGAGAAATTCAAGCACTTTGGAAGAATGCCACGAAGGAAGGTAAATTCTAAGACACATCTCACAGAAAAACACCCTCTCGAGATTACAATGCTCGAAGACAGCCGCACGATGATGGGTGAGGACGATGTTACACTGCCATCTATTCTTGACAACACTCATACGCATAAGATGAGGTCCAGTTCAGGAAATGCAGGAAGCCTGGTGGTGAGCCCAGCAACAGGCCGCACCAACACATGGACACAGTATGCCAATTCGATCCAGACTACCTTGACGAGTGGGTCGACGATGTTACTTTATTGGCCAAGGTGTCCAATATAACAGACAAGGGCTCAATATTTTTGAGGTCTTGGGACACGATCCCAATGTCTTTCAGACGCGGACTCATGATATGCTGCATCAAATGCAGTGAGGGCATATTTGCGCAGCCATGGCAGAGCCTGCAACGCGCCGTAAAGCAGCGTTTGACACCAGATCAAGAAGACAGGCTTACAGAATTAATGAGCCAGATGTCCCTAAGTAGCCGCACCCTTTCTGAGCTATATAGGGAGATGGAGCAGAAGGCCTTGGAATTCAACCTGCCCAAGGAAATCATAATGCGAATTTTCATACAGAATCTCCCGCCGGCACTACAAGAGATGGCCACGTTCCTGCGCGAATCCCTCGAAGTACAAGACGACGTTCTGCCGGCACGTCTAGACAAGTGGTGGAAGAAACACCACAACAGCTCACCCGCCCCAGAGAAAGGTTACATCACCTCACGACTGTCCGAATCACAATCCACCGCATCATCAGCCGGAACAAATGTCACGAATGAACGCCTCATCAGCCTGCTCAAGAACCTCACCGTCAGGCTAAATTTGGCCTCAGTCGATGCCGTCCATAATAGACGCGACCAATGCAGGCGTGACAAGCGTCGACCACGTCCCGGAATAGCGCCAGGAGGTCGACGTCGAGAGACCGGGCCACAGTGCCACAGTTACCAGCGGAGTGGTGTCCGAATCACCGCAGCTATGGCCACTCCACACGTTATTGCCTCAAAAACGGCTGCACATTCCCGCGCACAGACGCGACGTTCAAGTGGGCGCGGTCACCCTCAACAACTCAGGAGGATCCGCCCATGGAAGGTTCAGAAAACTGCTGGGGTCAGCCTCCTCGGCGGCAGTAGAGGCTGAGCATCCCAAGATCATTGACCGCTCCACGTCTGATGGCTCGAAGCACGTTGCTTTCGCGGTAGAGCGCAATCAAACTATTGTATTTAAAGCGACGGCTCCAGACAAGTCATGCTTCAAACGCCCAAATGCCAGCAACCAACTGAACTAATTTGTTACTAGGTTCGCAAAACCTAATACATACTTGCATATATATTAGTTCTTTGCAACAAACAGTATTTAACCAGTCTCCTTGTCAGTTGCCACTATCAACATATTTTCTCATCCGTGACGCAAAATCTGGCGAATTATTTCTCATAGACACTGGATCAGATGTAAGCTTACTACGCCACAATTATTTCGAACCCACCCACCCAGCAGTCTAACCTGCGCCAATGGCTCCAACATAGCGAAGTTTGGGGTACGAGTACACACAATCTCGTTCTCCAACTCAAAAAGATGTTTATTATCCTTTCATCATCGTCAACACGACAAGAAACATCGTTGGACATTACTTTCTCGAACACTTCGACCTGACCATTCGTCTAAGAACACGAGAGATACGCACTGCAGACAATCAATTGCTTACATCAGCGTTAAAACATACGATTCGCGCCGAAGCAGTCGCATCCATACAGCTTTTTCCTTCAGTTCCTCATGTACCACAACTGGACGAGGTTCTGAAACGTCATGAAGAAATTTTCAAACCTATTTCCTTCATGCCCGACCTCAAGAGGAAGCGGGCTATCACAGCCCACCGTATGATCCTGTCGAAAATACTTCCTCATCCTCCACGAGCACGTCCATTGGCACCACACAAACATAAGGCTGCCGAGCAAGAATTCGCCATGCTACGTCAACAAGGCATCTGTACACGATCCAGCTCACCTTTTGCGTCGCCTGTGGTAGTAGTACCAAAGAGTGAACCAGCAACATTCAGGGTGTGCGAGGATTATCGTATTCTCAATTCTTGCACACAGTCTGATTCGTACATCCTGCCAAATCCAGCCGACCTACTCAGATCTGCTATCGGTCATGCTGTGTATTCAAAACTTGACTTGGTAAAAGCATACTATCAAGTACTGATGGACAAAGACTCAGTATCATATACTGCACTCAGATTCACCGCAGGTGGCACTCACGAATATCACTATATGCCGTTCGGTCTCAAGAATGCCTCGCAAACATTCCAACGCGTTATGGACGAAATACTAGATGGTCTACCATTTGTAATTCCATATCTAGACGACATCCTGGTATTCTCCAACTCAATGTCCGAATATATACAACATATTGAGATCCTGCTCACACGTCTAGCAGACTATGGCCTCCGACTTCATGGCAACAAATGCGTCTTTGCACAGAAATCAATTGAATTCCTCGGTTATCAAATTTCCGAAGAAGACATGACACCTATACCTACTAAGATTCGTGCTATTCAAGATCTACAACCTCCAACCACCGTTCGGGCATTACGACGATTCTTGGGCAAGATGAACTACTATTCTCGATTTGTACCCTGCCTTGCCAAGACTCTGGCACCTCTTCACAAATATCTCGTGCCAGAAAGCCGTTTTGTCAAGAAATCACAACCGATTCAGCTCAACGTGGACGACATGCAGGCTTACGAGGATACCAAATGGCCCTATACAAAGCTACGATGCTACATTCCCTGGATTGGTCTCAACCTTTTGAATTGATAACTGACGCATCCGACGTTGCAATAGGCGCAGTATTTCAACAATCCATCAATGGCATACACCAAACTATCGCTTTCTATTCGCAAAAACTACAACCTCGCGAGACACGCTATGATACATTATGAAAAGAGTTACTCGCAATCTACCGGTCGATCCTACACTTCCACACCTATCTGGATGGCCGAAAGTTCAAGATCTACATAGACCATCTTGCGCTACTTTTGATGCTCAGAGGAAAGAAAGAGTATTTATATTCACGACGTGTCAACTCACAATTTACACGAATACACGAATATGAATATGAAGTCACTCATGTCAAAGTATCAGAAAATGTGGTCGCAGACTCCCTAAGCCGTCCTGCAGATCTTTGTGCCTCAATATTGTGTCCTTTACCTATAAGCACTCAGGAATTTCAAGCAGCTCAGCAAGATGATCCATCACTTCGGACATTTGATGCCAATCGCCTGAAAAGGTTTGACTAGGTTACAAACTCCTTTCGGATTACAGTAAATACAAGGAAAAGTTAAGGCTTATATTACCTGTGGATATAACTGAAAATGAATTTCTCTGTGAATTGGATGAATTACTTGGCAATTTGATATGTAATCCACAGAATGAAAGCAATTTCATGGATCTACCTGATCCTTCGGGAGACAAAGAATCACGACTAATTATGAACAGTGATGCATTGATAAAATAAATGTTAAAAATAAAATCAAAAAAACAAAATGATCACTTTGGTATTTCGATTGATAACCTGCTTCAATTACCTTTAAATTTTATCAATACGCTCTGCAATTTTACAAATAGGATTTTGAAGAATGGGAAATTACCAATCGATATACTAACTATAGTAGCTAAACCGTTGCCAAAAGTAAGTTAACCTACGTGCGCCAGTGATTACAGTGATTATCCTATCGTTTTTTGAGATAATAGAAAGATTGATACTAGATCATTTAGAATGTATGTTACCGGCTGATATAGATATATATCATGGCTTTACGAAAGATAGATGGACAACTACTAATATGCTTGTTATGTGGAAACATGTAATTACATTAGATGAGAAAAAGTTATATGCACTAATTTTATTTATAGATATCTCAAAAGCTTTTGACTCTATATCTTTTGATGCTATTCTGAATGCGATTAATTTGTTGAATATTGACCCGAATATTTTTAGGTTACTTAAATTCTATTTATATAATCGAAGAATGAGTATTCAAGTAAATGACTTGATATCAGAATCGAAAAGAGTAACAAGTGGAGTTCCACAGGGATCTAGTTTAGGACCAATTTTATTTAAAATCGTATTTGCTCATTTGGAAACTAAGATCCTTAACGGTCGAGTTTGCAAATTCGCTGATGATTTAAAAATAATCTTTCCAATTGATCCGGAAAATGTCGAATTCTCTAAAAATAATGTGACACTAGATTTGTATGATTTAAGTAGATACTTGATAACACTAGGGCTGAGGGTAAACAGTAAGAAGACGAGAGCTGTAAAAATAGATAACCGAACAGACTTTAATTATATTTATTTTTATGATGCAGTGATCAATGATGTTTTTGAAATTAAACTTATGCAAGAAATAAAGGATTTAGGCATAACGATTCAATGTACAGCTTCTGCTGCGAGACACATTGAACGGAGAGTAGGCAGCGCCAAGAAAAGTTGGGCACTAATAAATCGAAATATCTTATCGAATGACATAAAACTTAAAATGTATTTAATACGGATTAGACCGATACTAGAATATGCTGTTGCTACTTGGAATCCATTAAAAAAGGGCTTGTCCAATAAGATAGAAGCTGTACAAAGAAAATTCGTGAAATAAATTAGTCTTATCTCCTGCACTATATACGCCACGAGGTTGCAGTTAGTATCACCGCAACCTTTATGGTTTCGGAGGATGTGATATTGCATAAAAGTTTTCCATTTGAACCAGTGGACAGGTGCCTATATGAAGCCAATAAGAAAAAGTCATGAAGTTGGAACTAGATCTGGTCACTTGGCAATATCTCCTCCTTTGGTGGGAAATGTTGCGAGCAAGCTATTCACTTTTTCAAAAACTACAAAATTTATAATCAATTACCAAAGTAGCTTAGAGAAACGCCTCCATCCAAGATGTCTATTAAATTTTTATCTTCTGGACTAGTGTTGAGGCCCCTAACCTATTCGAGTCTATAAACCCCATAGATGCCAGATAGCTGGAAGTCCTAAAATTCACAGCAGAGTCTGATAGGCTTATATGATTATTTTAGTTACTTAAGTTCAAGTCCGCTATGTTCTGCACTAACCTACTTGTGTCCTCACATTTAATATCGGTATCCATGAATATATGAGATAACAATTAAATCGATACTTACTGTTAGGCAATCGGAAAGTGAAAGTCGGAAGCTGTTCCGCTCAGCAATAATCTGTTCTTGTATATACGTGACTCAACGATAAAATCAAATATACCTGTTCCAAGGCTCCTCTTCAATGTTATTTTATATCAGAACAAAAGGCAATTGATGGAGAAATATATTTGATAATGATGTAATCGTTTATTATAGAATAGAATAGAATAGAATAGAATATCTTTATTTGGATTCAAACCACACATATTCCATCAAATATTATGGAAAAAATGTTAAAATGCGGCAGACCAAAATTATAATACCATTCACAGAGCAAGATACTCGAAAACTGAAAATAGCGCACAATTTTAAAATCAAGTATTTAAACAAAGAATGTTCTGGAAAATAAAAAAAATTCTTTTTAAATAAAGTTTGTTACAATCAGCTATGGGGTTTTAAATTTATCAGTCAAGGTTATTTTATATAAGGCGGAGGATTTAATTTCCTCCAAATACAACACATTCTCAAAAAACGGTTAGTAATAGACGTAAACATAGTTCTTCGGCTGACAATGTACTCTTCCAGAACGAGTTGTGCATACTGGCGCCCCTGACGTCATCATCTCGCCCGGTACATTATTCACTGGTTCTTCAAAATCATCTGGTATCGACAAATAGTTTTCATGCTGTGAATTAGTAGAATAAGATTTTGCTATATTAGACAACGCTTCTTCAGAGTTCTGCATTTCATTATGTGCCTGCATGATGGGATTGCACACATCAGATTCGCCCATGGAACGGTCATTCGACGCACCTGTTTATTCAGTCATGCCGCCAATCCAGATAAACTGGGGAATACAACGATCCAACGTAACACAATCCTCAAAGCCATTTATTTCTATGATGACATTCTTGTCAGTCATCTTCTTGACCTTGTATGGTCCTTTGTAAAATGGTGTCAGGCAGTTCTTCCTATTCTCATTAGTTATATACACATGCGAAGCCGATTTTAAATCGAAGGACACATAGCATTTGGTTTTAGCTTTTCTAGTCTTGGTCGGAGCTAAACGACACATCTTATCTCGATGTAGCCTTTCTACCATCCCATTCGCTCGTGGGTTATACGCGCTGGTATGTATTACAGTGGTTCCCATGATGTTGAGGGATCTTACGAAAAGCTCGGACATAAATTGACTACCGCGATCACAAGACTTCTTGCGCTCTCATGTCTTTTAAAATCGCCACTTCAAATTGACGACTAAATCTATCTACCATGGTCAGCAAGTATTTGTTTCCATTTACTTCAGGCATCTCGACAATGTCTATGTGTACGTGTCTGAACCGTCCAATTGGTATCCAAATATTCTTTATCTCGGTTCTGGTATGTCTCCACACCTTACACGTTTGACACTTGGCACAGGCTCTTACCCATACCCGTATGTCTTTAGACATGTGCAGCCATACATATCTGTTGTTGATCAATCGAATGGTGGCTTTAATGGATGGATGACCCATGTCATGCAACACTTGGATAATCTTGACCCGTAACTCCAATAGCACATATGGTCGTGGTTGACTTCTAGATGTTTCGCATAACAACCACTTGCCACTTATGAACTTACGGACATATCCTGGTCTTTTGGACAATACTAATGTAAAGGGATCCGATCCTTGCGCTTCCTCGATTTGACTAACGAAATCGTGCATTGATTCATCTAAATTTTTCAATGGACCTTGAAATATCAGCTCGACATCAGCTTCATTCGGTCGGCTAAGTGCATCGGCTACCACATTTTCTTTACCAGCAATATGAGACACAGTGAAATCGAACTCTGCTAACCGTGTTATTTGGGAATTTACTCTACGAGAGTTATTAAGCCTAGCTGTTTAACCAAGTATGCCGATCAATGGCTTATGATCGGTCAATAACTTAAACTTATGACCATCTAAGTAATGCGGCATACACTGCTAGAAGATCTTAGCCAAACGTATCATAACGTTTTTCTCGATCACTAAGCTTACGGCTATAAAACCTAATCGGTCTTACTACGTCCTGATCTCTTTACTGTAGCACTGCCCCTAATGCAACATCTGAGGCATCTGTGATTAGCTCGAAAGGTTTTCCCAATCTACAGGTGTTATGTGGTTATATCACTTAACATTTCCTTGGCCTTTTGGAAATTTTCTCGGTCTTCTGGATTCAAGTTTATAGGCCAAGACTTCTTGATCGTGCTCTTTTCACGAGTGAGATGGTGTGTTAACGATCCAAGAATTCCGGCTAGACCTGGAATGAATCGACGATAATAGCTGATCATGCCCAAGAACCTTCGCAACTGGCATACAGTTCTG
>JAQBSW010012565.1:0-16433 GCA_029291075.1 Eudiplozoon nipponicum
CAGCATGAGCGGAAGGTATAATCTCATGTACACATTCGTTTCGCGCTTACCTGCGACTCATAGGTTTGAGTGAGGAATGTGGGAAAATAGGACGGTAAAATCTCCTATAAAATTGTGTAAACCTGCAGTAGTGAAGATAATTTCATGTAAAGTCTTCGGCAATGCGACTCGAAAGCCAACTAATTATATATTATATATGGACCAAGTCTGTAAAGGGTACCAACAATATGGCTAGCTTGACAGTACCCGATACCAAAATTATGGTACTGAAAACGTACCTCGTATCAACAATATATTTGCCGTGTCGGTAAATGGTATAATCACGATGGATTTCAATTTATGCTAAATTTCTTCAAAATTGAAAATTACAAATATTTCCGAACACTGTTACTCCACTGTTACTGATTTATCCATCTGATCATCTTTGAATTAATTTTTTACTAGGTATACAACACCTAGTACACATTTGCATGTATAAATTAGTTCTCCGCCACAAAAAGTATCTAAGTGTTATATATTTATTTGGATGATTTCATGATTACTGCAAAATGTGATAACTGATATCGATCAAGGCCAGAGTGTATGGATTGACTGGAGTAACAGGTGTTCACAAATAGCCGTAATTCTCAATTTTGGTAAATATGAGCATACATTTACATGCATTGCGTTGGTGCCATGTACCTTTTCATTATTTTAATGTTGATATCGGGTATTGACACAGTAGCCCTAGTATTGATACCTTTTACAGACTTGGTATGTACATTATATAAAGGGAGTTTGTTTGAAGTCGCATTTTCGAAGACTTTATATTAAATTGGCTTCATTACTGCAGGTTTGCATATTCGTATAGGAGATTGTACCCTCCTATTTCCCCACATTCCTATACCAAATATTTTCTTGGTAAACGTCGTAATAGCGACTCCTACTGATGAATCGATAATAAGAACGAAACAAATGTGCATGAAATTGTACTTTCCTTTAATCATAATTTTATTTTAGCTTTCCGATCATATTTGAACTAATTTGTTACTAGATGCGCAACACCTAATACACAATTTCATATATATTACTTCTTCGCCACGAACAGTATCTAATTGTTATGTACGGTTAGCTTCGGAACTAGGATTTATGCAATTGTGAATTGGGCGTTGAGATCGAATAGAACATGAATAATAAACCAAATCAGCATACAGAAAAGGTATAATTTCATACGCACGTTCGTTTCTTCCTTACTGGCGACTCATAAGTAGCAGCTGTTATTGCGACCTATACACACTAGTTATTTGAGTGAGTAATGTGTGTCAACTGGATGGTACTATCTCCTATTGGAATGTGTACTCATGCAGTATTAGAATTAACTTCATGTAAAGTCTTCGATAAGGAGATTTAAAAGTCAACTTACTCTAAATAATATATACCGAGCCCGTAATTTGTGACAATACTATGATTGCCGGGTCGTAACTCATATTATTCATTAATTTTAGGGAATTTTAACACCATTTCTTCAATTACCAGTTCCAAACAGACTGTTATACCTTCTGCTGCTACTGTAAACCTGTGTAGTAATCATTACTTTTTCTCCAGATTTTATTTCAAATGATTCTTTAACTATTTTTTTCAAATCTGTTTGTGCAATTTATTATTCGCTTTTATCTATCCAAATTTAAAACACTTCCAGTCTCTTATGAATGACGAGTCACATGTGATTTATTAATGTGACTATACTACTTTGGAGTTTTATGTTATTCACTTCTAAATTTAATCGGATCCTTTGCTTCTCCAACAAACACTTGATAAGAATCGTGACGGAATTTAATAAACAACAGCTGAACACAATTATGCGATGATTTCCATTTGATTCGGAAGAAAGATTTCTAATGTGTAAAAATAGTTTTTATTTCATATTTTTTAGCCAAAGCTTGTAATTTCCTTTCTAACACTGAGTCAAGTATAACCATTATCTTCCAATCAAATTTAGTTTCATGCGCTTTTTCTTTATAAATCTTATTGTAACTTATTTCATTGGAGATTCTATTACTTTTATTGTGGAATCATTCAATTGGAATATACGTTTTACAAATTAAAATTTATCTTATAAAAGTTCGAATCTTTATTCCATATTGGGGATTAGACAAAAAAATTCAGAAACAATCCTGAGTATGTCACATTTTAACATCTTATTCAAAATTATCATCGCTTCTTATCGCTTTCAAATTTAAAAGTAACATTATAAAATGTATCAATCTTTCTGCCACGAATTACAAAAAACTCATTTGATTAACTATTTCAAAAACGATATTTGATTCATACTAGCCAAGTTTCCAGATATTAAGTATTTCATCAAATTTTTATCCTAAAATGGTAGCTTTAACCGTTTCCTTTCGATAAGCGTTGTCTCAAAATATTGCATTAATATATAAGCTTCGGGAACCGATAGTGGTTGTCTCACATAAACGCCACTAATCTAGTTGAATTTTTCATTTAGGAACCTTAAATAGAGTGACGTCATACAAAAGTTAACTTATTCCTTCATATAACTTATATTAATAATGCTGCCTTTCAAAATTCACGGAATATAACTCAGGAACCTGTTCAATCAATCCAGTGCCCAATGGACAGGTAAATTGGGAAGACGTTGAAGCGAAGTTGAAAATTAACATTTTATCAACCTTATCAATTTTATAACTAGACACATTATAAATAAAATATTATACTTTCACTAATATATATGTGGCAAACTTCCGTATTTTCTTATTCAATGACAAATATAAGAGAACGGTAAACATTCACGATAACGCTTAAAGGGTTTTCCGTTTTTGTGAACTTTCCTTTAGACACTTTTTCTGTTTGGGCTGTTGCTATTGGTTAGTGTGAAAATAAGAAGTGAAGAAATCAACCAGAAGTGTTGTTCTAAATATCATCTAAGAAGCACAAATGAAAAGTTATGTTATTAAGTGACAATCGTATTTGGTTGATTGTTATGCAACTATTTCGACACAAATTAAATATTTACAAAATATGAACAAATCAAGACTTGACGCAAATATCATTTAAAAAGATTCAAAAAAATATGCTGCGTTGATTATTTAGTTTTCTAAGAAATCATAGAAATTTATACCATTCACGTTGTTTAATAATTTAAAGACACGAAGGAACAACGGAGCACTAAAAGTTCTGCTTTTCTTGCAGCAGTCGGCAATTATTATAATCAAGGTTGCGATCTTGATATAAGCACCTGACCCATTAATTGCGACAGTGTGGCTCAAGGGTTAGACCACAAGATTCCGAAGCAGACGTGCCCAGGTTCGACCTCTGTCGGCGGCAAATTTTGGCCAGTGCGTGATTAGTTCTCAATAAGGACGAAACCGGTCTACTGGATGAATCGCCCTTTCTACAATATACAATTGTTAGTTTAAACTGACATATGTAAGTAATTAATGGCTCAGGTGTTTATATTAAGATCGCAGCCTTGATTATAATAATTGGCATCACCGTCCGCGCAACTAATGTTCGTTTAAGCAGTCGGCAAGCTTTGAATCCAATGAATTTAATCGTCACGAGTGCGATGATGAAAGTTTAGCTTCTTCCGACTTAGCCAGAGCAGGACGTGTAAATTTTATTTTTAATATAAATAAAAAATGTGGAATTAAATTTGTACTTGTATAAGTGAAAATAAATTAGTGCGTCTTGTGCGTTCGTCTACACCTTTCAAATATAAATCAATATTCTTTAACTCAAGTTTGCGAGCTTGAAGTAAACACCAATCCAATTTTATTTAACCAGTCGTCGAACAACACATCAATGGTATGTTGTCGTCGTACTCTGCTGATGACCATGGAAGGTCGAAACGCGTCAGTGCTTTGCGGCTGGCGGTAGCTGTTGTTCTGTTGTCCGACGACTGGTTAAATACAATGGGATTGGTGTTTACTTCAAGCTAGCGAACTTGACTTAAAGAATTGTTACCACCACCCGCGCAATCAACTATTGTTTAAATTGTATAAATCAACGTTGTCCAATTTCACCTGTTCTATTCAATCCTCTAATGATCTATATTACGAGGCATATTTTATTCCCAACCCAATCGTTCCGCTACGTTGCACACCTGGCTCGATAAAACGAAGATAACAATATATCTGAAGTCGTCAAATTTGATTGGTTCATACGTTAATTGCTTACCTCTTGCTGTAGCCGAGCTGGCGTTTATTAGTGGACTTGCAGCTAAACTCGTGCTGGCGGCTGACAACACAGCCGAAGCAAACGAACTTGGCTCGACGGTTGTCAAGTCCACCGCGTCCGTACTTTGTTCTCCGTTTACTTGAGCAGGTGGTGGTAAAAAGGCTAGTTCGGCGTCCGCGACCACCGAGCCTTCCGAGAAGGATTTTACGCGGCATTTCATGTCGAGTCGTCCAAACTTTTTATTGCCGGATTTTATTCCACCAACCAACTAGACGAATGGAACCATTAACCGAAATTTCAATTATATAACATAACATTAACACGTGAGTTCTACTAATTCATTCAACAATACAAGTTAAAGGCACTGTCAAGTTAGGTTAACGAAACACTTTACAATCCGAAATTTAACAACTGCTTTATAAGTATTCCTTAAGTAAACACACCAATCCCATTGTATTTAACCAGTCGTCGAACAACATAACAAACCTACCACCAGCCGCAACGCACTGACGCGGTTCGACCTTCCTTGATCATCATCAGAGTTCGACGGCAAACTGACTATCGAGGATCAAACCGGATTGAATTTGTATGGAAATCAAATTTAGATATGCGGCTCTCAACTCTAGCAGTCTCGCATACATTGAACTTGACTGGAAATGTTGGCTACACAATTTCTCGCTAGTCAGTTTTCCGCCGTACTCTGATGATGATCATGGAACGTCGAAACGCGTCAGTGCGTGGCGACTGGTGGTAGTTTTGCTATGTTGTTCGACGACTGGTTAAATACAATGTGATTGGTGTGTTTACTTTAAGCTGGCAAACTTGAGTTAAAGAATTGCTACCACCACCCACGCAATCAATTATTTTTTAATTGTTTTGCTTTGTAAGTATTTGTTGAAATTTGATTGCGGAGCGCCAGCTTCATATTTTCAAATGTCGTGTTTTGCATACGCGGTTTCTAGTTATGCACAAACAGTTTCACAAAGATCCGATTGATCACAATTTCCATTTCCTTTTTGTCTTCGATCGGGCCGGGTTTGTAATTGCCCCAATGGAAATGCGGTTCTATCACATCTTTGTTTACTGACGACGTTTCAATGCCAAATTTCCAGCACCATCTTCAGGCAACTATAAACAGCACAATACTCACAATAGCAGATTTAAGCAAATGTGGTAACCTCGTTCCGAAACCGTTCTATTTATATTTTATTTTAGTGACTCACCAATGGTTTTAAACATAGAATTTGTCTCAGTAGCTAAACTCAATATATGCATATGTCTAGCGCACAAGAATGCAGCTTACCCAACGTTGCTTGTCGATTTCCAATCGGACATGTGTCATTCTAATTAGAAATTGTTTGTGGCGGAGACCTAATATATATGCAATTATGTATTAGGTGTGGCGCACCTAGTAACAAATTAGTTCAGTTGTGACCAGAAGGATAAACCAAAAACAATATGAACGGAAAGTATAACTCAGATAATATCGTTTTGATTACTGGCAACTATCAACAGGAGCTGGTAATACACTATTTTCCACTATATATTTGGGCGAGGAATGTGAAATGGACGCCACTACTATTCCACATTCCTCACCCAAATATATAGTGGATAAAGGGCGTAAAACCAGCTCCTACTGATGAGTCTCCAGTAAGCATGAAACGAATCTGCGCGAGATTATACTTTCCGTTCATGTACTCTTTAGTTTATCTCTTTATTCATTATTGAACTAATGTCATTCTACTCCGTTTTAGTTACAGGCAGTAGAAAATGGAAAAGAATTTTCGACGAGTACATTGTAGCAAATTTTAATGGTTTCCGGAAACATAAAAGTGGTTACCGATGCAATTGAACAGGAATAAGCTAGTCATTAGCTTTGCAAACACGGAATGATTGTTTTTGAACGCCACACAATTGATGGTTCCTTTATCGACTGTAGACAGACGAAAAATTGACGAGCCACTAAAATATTTAAATTCCCAGCCTCTTTCAAATTAGTAAAGTGATTAAATACGCCCAAAGCAGCCTGACGTCAAATCGGTGAAAATCAAGACATCTTTTCAATGGGTATTGATTGAAGGTGTTTGGCTCAACTTAAACATGCCAATCTTTTCTAATATCCCGAAATAATTCCACAATAATAACATAGCCTCATGAAATATAATTAGTGCTATCAATGTGTTGTGTTTTTTTCAACAAACTGTTCCATTTAGTAATATAGCAAATGGTATGCTCGTGATCCAACCTCGCTCACCACGAAAGTGTATATCTTCGTTAAACTCTCGGATTAGTGTTTTGACCAAAATATTTGCATATTTGAACGAACATTGGTTGCGCGGGTGGTGATAAGAACTAAGTTAATCACGATTGCGATCTTGATTTAAACACCTGGCACATTATGTATATAAATTTTTCAGTAAAAACTAAGTAGTGCATAGTGCGAAAGAAGCAATTCATCTAGTCGATCGGTTTCGTTATTATTCAAATATGACAAAAAGTGTAAACAAAAGGGAGCATGAACGGAATGTATAATCTCTTGCACATTCGTTTCGTGCTTACTGGCGACTCATCAGTAGGAGCCAGTATTACGCCTTTTACCCACTATATATTAGTGTCAGAAATGTACCGTTCTATTTTCCCACTTACCTCACAAAATTTATTGTAGGTAAAGGACGTAATACCGGCTCTTACTGATGAGTCGCCAATAAGCACGAAACGAACTTACCGTTCATGCTGCCTTTGGTTTATCCTTCTGGTCGTATTTGAACTTTTTCGTTACTAGGTGCACAACAACTAATACACAATTGCATATATACTTTTTTTCCGCAACAAACAATGTCTGACTTAGTTTTTAGTCCGGAGATCTCATCATTCAAATTTTTCCTGCAAAAATTAAACGAGCACTGGTTGTGCGGTCGGTGATAACAATTACTTTAATGATGGTTGCGATTTTCATGTAAACGCCTGACCAATTAAGTACTTACACTTGTCAGTATAAACGAAGAATTGTATAGTGTAGAAAAGGCAATTCATCCAGTCGGCCGGTTTCGTCCTTATTGGGACCTCACCACGTACTTTCTAGAATTTGCCACGGTCAGGGCTCGAACCTGGGCACGCCTGCTTCAGAAACTGTTGCTATAAACGCTGAGCCACCCTGCCGTATTCTGTATTTCAATTAACGTGCAAAAACATGCACTACTTTTGTTGTTCACTGAGTGCGTCTAACTGAGGCATCCTTATGAACACTGCGACTGTGGTTCTGAGACCGTATCGCTGAGCTGAGGCATCCGTCAATATTTTTTGTGCCTTTTCCTAATTCTCTGCGGCAATTTTCGGATGTACTGGCATATCACTAAAACATGATGACATTAGCAATTAACTTCCTACTAAGTATGTTGTGAGGTGAATTTCGTTATTGATTTATAATGTGAGTGACATTTACATTTACACTAAATGAAACTGCCTCGTCCTAGCTCCAAAGGCGACCCTCGCAGGCTAAACATTCCTGCTGTATGTAGGGGGTGTACTATTAGCTGAATCTGTGTATGCTCCTCGTTAGAACGGGAAATTTTGCTCCAGAAACTGCGTCTGCTTTGCAATTAAGTTCGAATTTATCAGCATTTATCTTATTTGTAACAGCGGCGTTTTTTCAAAGCCAACTTATGCAGGAACTAACACTCAGCAATGATGGCTGTACCAGAGTTGAGCTTTGTCTATTGTTATCGGCATTCAATTTAATTTCAAGTTTCGTTACAAATACCGGCCTCCAGGGTTTCGACTGACCCTTATGTCAAATTATGAAGCTTCTCGTCTTCCCATAATCTAGTAAACTGCCATTATATAAAGCAAAATCACATTAAAACTAATAATGCGTAAACTCGTGCTAGGCGGGTATAAGTCAAGATAACAACTGCAAACAGGATTCAACGAGGAAAGATGAATGTTCGTCGTAAATAATGGCGCCAAAATGCACTAATTTAGTCGAATAAAATGATAAAACTTATTTTGCAATTACATACTTACGATAAAACTACGTAGGTAATATTCATAGGACTGTCCATTGCAAGAAAATAGGATGATTATTACCGACCGTAGTAGAGAACGCATTATACCGTTATGGCAGTCATTAATTAGTGAGCTGTCCGATTGTCATTATTTTCATCGATTGCTACCTTAGCGAATAGTTTTCCAACTTCTCATTTTGCGTACGCGGTTTTTAACTTTGCACAAACAGTTTCACAAAGTTCCGATTGATCACAATTTCTATTACCTTTATTTCTTCGATCGGGCTGGGTTTATAATTGTCCCAATGGAAATGCGGGTCTATCACATCTTTGTTTACTGGCGACGTTTCGACGCCAAGTTTCCAACACCGTCCTCAGGCAACTATTAACAGAACAATACTCACAATAGCGGATTTAAGCAAATGTGGTAACCTCGTTCCGAAACCGTTCTATTTATATTTTATATTATTGACTCACCAATGGTTTTAAAAATAGAATTTGTTTCAGTAACTAAACTCACTATATGCATATGTCTAGCGCACATGAGAAACCTCACCGAATCAAATTTCAAAAAAAAATACTTAGCGAATAGTGTACGTTTTTCTTCGGGGCTCCAAAGTTATGTACTGAAAAACTATTTGCCAATAGTCTTGAACTAGACGTGCAAGTTTGAAAAATAATGGTATGAATGATAAAACGCGAAAATATCTTGCGACCAAATTTATTACTACTAATAAAACTAATATAACTACTATTTCTGAAGGTACTACCATTACAAATATCTACACTACTACTACTACTAATACTACATCTACTTATACTACTAGTAGTAGTATTTGTAGAACTACTACTATTATCAATAGTTGTACTGCTCTTAATGACATTTATCACACAATTACTTCTTCTGTAATAATACTAATATTAACTTCAGAACCACTAATAATAATTAAAGTAATACTAATATAAACAATACTAATATTTGCATTGGTATTAAGTTTAAGATTATTTTATACTTTTCAACAGCTGTCTAACTTACTGATGAGCACATGTTAGTTTGTAGATCTTGGAATTCTCTACTGTTTTGATTTTGAAGCTCCTGTGTAAAGGATGCTATAAGACGCATAGCGGTTTGCATTAACAGCGGTACTGGTTCTGAAACACAAAAAATGCCAAAATTACTGCCATGTTTATTATTATAATCAAGGTTGCGGTCTTGATATAAACACCCGACCCATTAATTACTAACATAAACTGGCACCAGGTAGAAAGGCACCATCCAGACCGATTTCGTCCCATTGAACCACTACACTGCCGGCCCGGCCGTGCCGGTCCATGGCCCGCTGAGCTACCGCAGCATACCCAAAATGAAACAGAAAAGCCAAGGAAACAGAACTTGTAATGCTACTGAATTAAGGGAGCGCGAATTCTGAAAAAAATAACCGGCGTGTCGATCCAAGTGTCAATCAATAAATATTAAAAAGGGCGTTATGAGAATTTGTGATAACTCCTTCATCAGAAAAGAAAGAGTCTATTACCAATAGCATGCAAGAATTCTTGTGGTAAGGTAAAAAAATAAAATTTGTCAACGATGGCGACAGGTAGATATGTAATCTCAGTCGGTATCGTTAGCACTCTACAATAGTACACACCTTGTTCTCATGCGATGCGCATATTTCTTCGCAAAGGTAAGTCAGATTTATGTACTTGGTTCAGTATTTCACCTGGGTCACACGCATTTGAAAAATTTAAATATATATTTTTACGAAAAGTCAAGTGTATAGTTATTATGGATACTTGTCGGATTATTTCCAGAATACGAACAGCTCATTATCTACGACAACCATTCCCATTGACATTAAATGCGCTTTCGCTCCCTAAGAATATATCTTTCATAATACTCACAGGTAATAGACATTATAAAACGTATGGTTTTCTATAGTTATAATTTTCTTTCGCAGAACTAATTAGCATGCAATTGTGTGTTTGGTATTGCGTATCTAGTAACAAAATTAGTTCAAAGCGGACAAGAAGGATAAATCAACGTCAGCATGAACGAAAGTTATTATCTCGTGTAGACATGCGATTTGTGCTTACTGGCGACTCATCATCAATGGGAGTCGGTACTACGCCATTTACGCACTATATAAGTGGTCAAGAAATGTGAGTCAATTTTACTTGATATTAAGTGAGCTTCACTTCTGTTTATATACGAATGACCTGCTACACTTTTGTGTCTATTTAGTTATAACCCTTGTTGTGCTTACACAACTCGCAAACGAAAGTATATGTCAGCTTTCAACTTCTCCTCAAATAGTAATACGATCTTCTTTTTGTTAGGAAATGTTTTTTTCTGGTTCGCATTTGATTTAATCTCGTGTAAAAACTTAGCTTATTAACTACAAATTAACCTTTTGATTAGTTATCTTAACAGTAATTGATTGCGCGGGTGGTGGTATCAATTCTTTGAATCAAGTTTGCGAGTTTGAAGTAAACACCAATCCCATTGTATTTCAATGGGATTGGTGTTTACTTCAAACTCGCAAACTTGATTTAAAGGATTAGTTATCTTGTCAGGATTTTGCTTTCGTGTGTAGAGATCATGTTAATTTGCCCGTCTCTATTCATTGACTACGTCTTTCATTATGTTATGCAACGAGTTAAGAGCACAAGTTTGAGTGTGTCGCGTGCAATGTTAAATTTGGTTGCAGTCATTTTAATGCAATTTAATTTGATCGATAGGTGTGTGCAATTATATTTGATTGATCACGCCTAGCCAATAAATTGTCACGAAATTCATCACTTTCAACATTATTTTGTGTGATCAGTTGTTGACTGTTTGATGTACATAACAATGAGAATGTAAATATATTCAAAATTATTTTGAAGATGAGAAACCCTTTGTTATGCTACACTAGGATCGGGAAATGATGCGAAATTAATATAATCAAGGTTGCGATCTTGATATAAGCACCTGGCCCATTAGTTGCTTACATGCATGTCAGTGTAAACTAAGCATTGCATAGTGTAGAAAAGGCAATTCATCCAGTAGACCGGTTTCGTGCTTATTGGAAACACATCACGTACTGTCCAGAATTTGCCGCGGAGGAAGCTCATACCTGGGTCAGATGTTTATATCTAGATAGCAAACTTGATTATAATAATTGTTGCCACCGCCCGCGCAACCTATGTTCCTTTAATTATGTTAATGTTCAATTCAATACCACTTCCCCATGTAGTGTAGTGTCTGTTCAATAATGACAGATTGGGAATGGTTAGTTGGAATTAAATGTCTAAATTGATGCCATATTAAATCCACCTAAACGATAAAGTCTAGCTGAGTTAAATTAGTTATTGTATAACTGAAAATTGTGTGTATTGAGCGGCAGGGTGGCTCAGTGGTTAGAACACCAGATAACGTAGCAGAAGTGCCCAGGTTCGAGCCCTGTCCACGGCAAATTCTGGCCAGTACATGATGAGTTCCTACTGGATGAATTGCCTTTTGTACGCTATACAATTCTTAGTTTATACTGACATATGTAAGTAATTAATGGGTCAGGTGCCTATATCAAGATCGCAACCTTGGTTATAGTAAGTTGAAAGCCATTTTAGTTGATCGGGTCTCACATCTGTAATTATTTCATTACGTAGAACACCATTACATAACGGAACAACATCTTATTACGCTCAAAGTAATTAGCGGTAAGCCAAAAATTAACTTATTATTCTATTACTAAATTCATTGCGGTTGCATTAATGGACAAGTTGGCTACGTACGATAGATGGAGAACTTCTTATATAAAGTAAATAAAATTGTTAAGCTTTGAAAGAAACATGTTGCACGACAGGGAATAAAGTAATTACCTTGGACTTTTTTGGCTCAACAACATGCAGAGACACCCACACACATATTTGGCATACACTTACCTAGAGAAAAGGCAGTTATGCCCAAAATATCTGAGACAGTTTATACTAATTATTTTATTATACATATTGATTGTGAAATTGCTTGTGGGGTGTGCTTTTCGTTGGAGAAGGCTTCCAAACCTGGAAGTCGAATTATTCGAAGTCCAATTGAAGACAGTGGAAGCCAATGCCATGTTGAGCCCAACAAGGATAAGGTAATAAAATTGATAGTCAGCAGGTTATGCAAATATGAATAGCCGAAGTTGAGATGAAAGTGATAAAAGATTGTGCGTCTCAATTAGTGTCCACGATTTACTTCTGTGGATTGTCGCTTTGCACTATCAGTTCCGCAAAGATCCGAATGATCCATATATCTAAGCACACATCGCGTTAATCTTCGTGGGGGCTGAGTGCTGATTCAATCTTTCCGCCGAATGCTTCCACACCATTCGTAATAGCCACTGGAAATTAGGTACGAAGATTAGATCGTTTCGCATTTACACTTGTATATCGTGCACGAGATTTGTGATGCAATGGATGTTTTGCTACATTGAAGAAAATATGCCTCGGAAAGCACTTGATGAGTTTCAAATAAGCATTTTGTATTTAATGCAATGTATAGTTAATACTAAAAAGGTATATCAGAAAAATTTTGACTTATTATTTCGATACATGTATATAAATAAATAGATAGATAGATAGATAGATAGATAGAATATTATATATATATATATATATATATATATATAGAGAGAGAGAGAGAGAGAGAGTGAGGGAGGGAGAGTTGGATAAAGCGAACAAGAGAGAAAGTCTAAGATAAAGGGAGAGAGAGGGGGAAATACAAAGAGACAGAGAGACAGAGACAGAGATAGAGAGATGGAAAGAGACAGAGAGAGAAACAGAGGTAAACAGAGAGATAGAGATAGAGAGAGATATGGTGAAATATAGATAGAGAGAGATGGAGAATGAAAGAGAGAAATACAGAGATAAATATATAGATAGGGAGAGAAATAGAGATAGATAGATTGGACGCGAGAGGGGGAGAGTGAGAGGGACTTCAGACTTTGTAAATACTGTATTGCAAAGCAGACATTTAGTAATATAGTACAATTCATGTTTGATGTGATTAAACACTGCGTCAGATAGCAAATTTCATCCATCTAATGGACCATGCATTCAATTTTATTCGGTGACTTAATAGCAATTGACTTTAATTGTTATTAATTATCCAGCGAAGCACTTATTTGTACATTTAAAAATTTTTTAACTAATAAATTACCCACACCTTCTCAGCGTTATAGTAACAAATAAAAGCATTTCTTCAATTCATTCTTTAAATTGATTTTTCGTACGACCCTCTCCATTTTTAAAGTGGTTGTCGAATCTTGTCGTCTCTTTCAATATCGAGATGAAGTTGGATATATCAACATGCTGTCCCAAATTTTCGATTGCCTTATCCAAATTCTCATCAGCTACGGCTTTAACGTTTAACAAGGTTTGCTCCAAGTTACACAACATCGATTGCAATCTGTTTATGCACTACTTTAAACTAGTGGTGTTTATTTCCTTCAACTTGCGGTAGGTGCACATCAGATTCATGGGGCTTTTTTAATCTTTGAGGCATTTGAAGGTTTTCATTGTTTGAGACGCGCCTACAACAGTTTGTATGAAGAAATTGTCACTAAAAAATGCCAGTGTGCATCCGATGTTGTCGACAGAGCAGCTTACCCCGTGAAGTTGTGATACATTACAAAAGCATCGGACGATGGTTTGATGAAAACTGATGCCGTAGGGAAGGATGACAGGTGAAGTGCAACAGAAATACGGTCGTCGAGCTCCATGAACTAACTCTAATGGACAAATATGAGACAAATATCATTGTAGTCGTAATCATGCCCATCAAATTATGATTATTTAAAATTTGCGCCCCACGAGACCTGGTTGTGCTGGTTCCCATCGCAATGCCATACACTAATCCGGTCTAGAGAAAATACCTTTTAAAGCAACCAGAAATGTAAGCTCGCAGATTAACCTACCTGTTTGACACCTTGCTCCGGAGTAACCGCCCTTGCATGTACAATAGACTTCTCCAGTACCAGTTACAGAGCAATCACCTTTACTATTACAGTTTTCATTTTTGCAGACACCTAGTTATAAAGGATAGAAATATAGGTGTGTATGTATTCCTATAATATGTAAAATTTTAAATGAAGTCAATGTTGTGCATTAATAATGTAAATTGATAAATGCATTGTGCATTTAAGCATACTTTCATAATAAAGCAGGTATGCGCAACTCGGTTAAATAAAGGGCATTTTCTCGTTGCCAGAACTCAGCTCGACTACAATATCTGGTAATTTATTCGAAATAAGGTAGTAATAGACTTTATTAATTATACACATCATACAACAACGAACAAGAAGCGGCAGTCATATATCCAGAATCACAGACTCACACAAAATTGTGCGTGTCCTTGTTTCCGTGTTTCAAACATCCTGATCGTTCTTAGATCATGTGTTCACTTAACAAAAGCGTAATTCCTTTTCCCCTAAAATCTTTCCATATATAACACCATTTACTATAATGAAGGTTGCAAAATTTGATATAAACACCTGACTCATTAAGTACTTACATTTTGTCAGTATAAACTAGGAATTGTATAGTGTAGAAAAGGCAGTTCATCCAGTAGACCGGTTTCGTCCTTATTGGGAACTCATCACGTACTGGCCAGAATTTGCCGAGGACAGGTCTTGAATCTGAGCACATCTGCTTCGGAATCTGGTTTTCTAACCATTGAGCCATCCTGCCAAGTTACATTAGTTAGTATATAAGTGAAAATTGTGTGTAGTGTGCCACAGGGTGGCTCAGTGGTTAGAGCACCAGATTCCGAGGCAGACGTGCCCAGGTTCGGGCCCTGTCCGCGGCAAATTCTGGCCAGTACGTAATGAGTTCCCATTAATGACGAAACCGGTCTCCTGGATGAATTTCCTTTTCTACACTATACAATTTTGAACTTTTACTGCAAAATAGTTGGTACTTAATGGGTCAGGTTTTTATATATCAAGTTCGAAACCTTGATTATAGTAAATGTTATCACCGCCCGTAACAAATTTTCGTTTAATTATATATAGCATCAGGTAGTGTCGTCAAGACGAGTTATGGCGAAAACAATTTACTTAAATTGCAGTATATAGACCTGCTTTATGATAAATATATGCAACAATAGACCACTTCTAAGTTTAAATTGCCGATATACATAAATACAAAAATATATATGCAAATAAAAAATGTGGCAAAGTTTAATAAAAAGTACACTAACATATTCGAATATGTAAGCTTCAGGCATCATTGGAATTCAATTAAACAATAACTGATTGCGTGGGTGGTTGTAACAATTCTTTAAATCAAGTTCGCGAGATTGAAGTATGCACCAATCCCATTGTATTTAACCAGTCGCTTTTGAAATTATACGTGCTCACAGGAACTTATTTTTGAGAATTGCGTACTTACAGATTATCAATTGGAATTCTGAAGGTTCCTTTTCTTAGGTATCTTGTCCTCTACTCAAAGGGTAGTTTGAAGATTTACCATTGGTGCTATGAGACTGTATCATTAAAGCGTTAATGTCGGTTAGCCAGTAGATTTACCCAAAACGTTACCGGGAATACATATTTGGCCAAATATCGCGTGTTCAGAGCAAATACCTCGCAAATGGAAAGAACCTGTTAAGTTAAAATTTGTGGCGCAGGCAAATGCTCACCGGCAGCTGTTTTGTATCCTAAGTGCCTTCAACTCGATTTGAAATTTCTACGCGACTTAATTCGGCGAATACGAATCGGGTGAGGCTACATAGAACTCACGAGTTGTGTTCGCGTTGAGTAGTTCCGCAAAGCAACATGCACAAATAAGTCTAATTAGATCCAAATGGTGAGCGTACACTCGTTCATTAACAACTGGTAAATGTGGCCTGAGTGATGTTTACTTACTCATGCTTGCTTATCCTTAAATTTTGGTATCCTCTGAACATTACTCATCCATTGTTTCTTACCGAATTGTGACTGATTAGTTTCTTAACAGTATATAATGCCGAAATATGCGATTAATGAATAAAAATGTTGAGCATAAGGAATGTGAAATTAACAATACTTTCATTAACCTCATCAAATTTCATTTGATTCCGTGCTGCTTTATTGTTAAAAATTGCCTATTAAATAAAAAAGTGCCTTCAAACGAAACGCGTTCATTTATGTTCATTAACTTGCTTTAATTCTTTCCTTTTCAACTGTTCTCTCTATCACACACATGCAATAAATAAGCAATTTAATGATAATTTGTTTGAGCATAGGAAGC
>JAQBSW010012566.1:0-16432 GCA_029291075.1 Eudiplozoon nipponicum
CATGAACGGAAAGTATAATCTCATACATTCGTTTTCGTGCTTAATGGCGACTCATCAGTAGGAGCCGGTATTACAACCATTAACCACTATATATTTTGGTCAAAAATGTGGGATAATACGACGGTACAATCTCCTAGAGGAATGTGTAAACCTGCAATAGTGAAGCTAAAATCGTATAGTCTACGACAATGCGACTTCAACGCTAACTCACACTATATAATATATATACCGAGTCTGTAAAGATATTAACAGTATGGCTATTGTGTTAGTAACCGATACCAACAATATTGTACCGAAAAGGTACATGGTACTAACACTATGGTTTCCGAATCGGTACATGATACCAACCTGATGGATATCAATTTATGCTGAAGTTCACCGAAATTGAGAATTACAACAATTTCTGAACTCCTGTTACTCCAGTAAATCCATACACCCTGGCCTTGATCGATATCAACTATCACATTTCGCGATAAGCGTGACATCATTCAATTCAATATATAACAGTTAAATACTGTTTGTTGCGGGAACTAATATATATGCAAGAATGTATTAGGTGTTGCTAACCTAGTAACACCATGGTTGCCGATTCGGTACATGGTACCAACATGATGGATATCAGTGTATGCTATAGTACAATGAAATTGAGAATTACAACTATTTCTGAACACATGTTACTCCAGTATATCCATACACATTTCGCGGTAAGCATGACATCATTACACTCATTATATCATATTTTAATACTGTTTGCTGCGGAGAACTAATACTTTGTATTATTGTCATTCTATTCATGTATGTATCAATTGCGTTTGATTTCATGTCAAAACTGACCAGCTCCTAAAGATCCATATGATTCATATCACATACTCTCGCTTGTCTCACAGGGTTTAACCAGTTCTTTTCTGCCAACAATTATGTAGTGTTTACGAACAGTTATTCTGTAATACCACATTTCTGTAGCAAATTCCGTACTCATCGGCTTCACATCATAGTATAGGTTAAAAAAATATGCAGAGCTGCTTCATCATTCACGCACCTGTCATTCTCGTGTTTCACGAATATCATGTGCAACAACGTCGAACGTGCACGCGCACCTTTGTCCATAACGTATTGCTTTTTTGTTAATGAGGTTGTCCCGGAAACAAATTCTTACACCTGTCATCGCCATTGCAACTCTCGTTGCGATTTCATGATATGGCGCTGCTCCAATTTGCTTCACGTAGTATGGCATACCACTATTGCTAGTATTTTTTTGCAGCAATTACTAGTGTTTACCTGGCGTGATATCATTGATGAAGCAGTTAACGAGCGCTCTAGCCAAGGGTCAGCACATTTTCAATATATTTTGTTAACCTATGCGAAGATTATCTACGAGTTGCTGCCCGACAGTATGGAGCATACCGCACCGAGAAGAATATTTTACACATTTTAAGTAAGGAAACTGATGTAACGACACAAATAGAGTCCCCTCGTGTCTGCACTCGCTATCGCTATGACTTCTCGGTATCGGTTTACACTAGCTTTCTACACACCAATTTTTACAATCATTGTTTAACATAGAAAATGGCCGCCGTTACTCTGACTCATGTGAAAACGTTTCCTACGCTTGCAAGACTCATTCTGGCTCTCAACATAGTGTTGACCAAATCCTGCGTCTTCTAATGTACAGGTTGAATTCCACCTTCGAAACAATCAATAATGAGACAACAGGCAGTCGCCTCTGATAAGTGACTCTTGATATCCACGCCATTTCACGGTAAATAATTCCAAACACCTCCTTCAGGACCAACGAATGCTAACTTCTTACCTAGCCGCATAAGTCAACATTGCACAGAATTCCGACTCGAGCTTTGCGATTAAAATGTTAGTAACATTTCGAAGGATGCATTTTAAAATATCAGACAAACGAACAATAACTCTCAACATAAAAGTGATGAGGTTTATAAATATGCTAAAATGAAACGTTTTTGCATTTAGGTATAAATCATGTCAAGTCCAGTTTCACGCAAATTCAAGGAGAACCGCAAATACATGGAAAATTCAGCCACAATTTAAGATAAAATACCAATATAATATGCCTTTAGTTCTTATTTGCTACTCATGATTAGATACCCGTACTTTGCCCACTATTGAAATGGAGAATGTGATTGACGTATTAGTAGGATACTACATTTTATAAAAAATAACTAGTTGTAAAGCGAAAGAATAGCCATCGCGCGTGAATTAAAATAGCTTCTTCTGTGAAATATTGCTATTTTGAAGGAGTAATTGTTGAGCTCAGAGGAACTAGATGTGAATCGTCCGAAGAAATAGGAAGTATTGACAAAATTGGAGGCATCTTAAAAAGGTAACTTAGATCTTTTTGTGCAAATTAATGGAATAGTAGCCAAATTGAATAAGAAAATAGATAATTTATTGTGCAGAGTGAATCCATTGATAGAGTTCAACAATAATTGATTGCGCGGATAAAGGTAAAGATACTTTAAATCAACTTTGCGTGTTTGAAATACACACCAATCCAATTGTATTTCACCAGACGTCGAACAACATAACAATCAATGATATTTTATTTGTATTACCAATATATATCTGGCGAAAGCTGCAAAATGTTAATGTTCGTGACTGTATAGAAAATATCGAGCTGAAATTTCCAGTCTTGTCCAATTTATGCGAGACTACAATAGGTGAGAGCCACATATCTACTTTTACTTTCCATATATATGGAATTCAGTTTGATCCTCGCTAGTCAATTTGCAGTCGTGCTCTGATGATGATCATGGAAGATCGAAACGCGTCAGTAAGTGTGACTGAAGGTAGTTTTACTATGTTTTTCGACGACTGGTTAAATACACTGATAGAGTTGTCGGAAATGACATTGGATGAAAATACGCCAAAGGCAGCGTACAAATCCAGAGAAGTAATGTTGGGTGTTTTGTTTAGCAAACTAGCGGAGAGGATCGATAAACGAGATCATATTATTTTAATTAACTTAGCTGAAAATGCCGCCACAAAGGATGTCGGACTGCCAAGTGAGATTTTAATGTAGATGACTAAATCTGATATAGTGAAGTGCTCTCGGGTTGACCAAATTTCTGAACTACCGATAGCTGTTTGAGTTATGTTGACTAAGCGGCCTGATTATACTCAAATGAAGATAATAAACAAAAAATGAGAAAATTTTTAGGCATTTACGTGTAGGATTCATCAAGACCAGTAGAGATTAATACGCAAAAACATTCAATAAATACAATAATTACTCAGAAATACGGATTCTTTAAAATAAATCTAATCCTTTTAACTATTAATGGTTAAATTAAACATAAAAGTCAAAAATGGATTTCTTGTACAAGTGTAGATAATAATTTCACAAAAATTATCTATTTATTTTCAACATTATAAAATTAAATTTCTTTAAATTTTTATGAACTTAAGAAAATAAGGATTGTTGAATAATCAAGTGGCAAAACTATTGCCGTAAATCTGCCTTCGGCAAATAATAAAAATGTTTTTATTTAAAGAACAAAAATCTAACTATTTGAGGATATCTCCTTTAAATTCTTGGTTTAAGTTGTTTGTTGAAAGCTGATTTTGTTTAAAATATGTTCAAATAATTATACTTATACTATTCTAATTCGCTTGCTCTTATTTGTGTAAGCTCGGCTTGTTAACGTTTCATACATGTATCATATTATGTTTATGTAGATAATTGGCTTTAAAAATAAAGTTAACAATTTTGATATTAAGAAAATAATTGTTTTAAGGAATGTCTATTAAATTTCCAATTTTCAAAATTTATGACTAAAAATATTTCCCTAAAGCTCTATATTATAATCTATTTTTTCTCTTTTGCTTATCAAGCTTAAAATGCCTTTTTGTTATAATACGGAATTTTAAATAAAAATTTCAGTGGTAAAGGTTTGAGTGAGCCAACGTAGTATATGCTTCCAGACCCGTTTATCCGTATTTCTACGACGGTAGCTAATTCAAACATTTTTGAATTTTTACGTAATGAGATGTTTCAGTTTAATGAACTATCTCAATTTGTGGATTAATTAATTTCGGCGTCCATAGTTTTTGTTAGACAATTGCTGAAAACCTTTCATTACCTGGTTGATGTTGGTTATATTACATATACTTAGGATCTTATGAACGCATTTGTTAGTAAAAAATATGGTTTGAACAATCTATAACTTTAATATTACGCGTGAATTCATACATCCCTTGATAAAAATATACTTATCTCATTGAAATCAACGCATCTTATAAAATATTTTATAATGGAACACCAAATGTCTAATCTTTATTGCCTAATCTAAAGCTTCGGAGCTAAATATCACTAATTGAACGTAGTTTATGCTAAAAATTAAGACAGATAGTATATATTTTTACTTATAAATGTTAGCAAATTAATCATCGTAGTGTACATGTCACTATTCTTCAAATATCTCCGAAAACATATGTTAATAAATGTAGATTATTTTGGATTTTGATAACATTTTCACCGCGTAGTGGTCGATGACCAATTGAATCCAAATATCAATGCCGTAATTATGAACTACAATTCTTTCGGGATTTATTTTAAAACTTCTAGACTTTTCGTAAAACATATTTCTAATTTGAAAAATATCATTAGGCAACAGGTAATTCTTATGACAGGATATGCATCTTTTGTTCTTCTTTCGTTTGTAAAACGTGTCAAATTAAACTTTTATTGTTAATTTAGTTGCGAACGGCTCTCTCATCAATTTTCCTGAGAGTTTTATTCAGGAAATTCACTTAAATTATGCTACATGTGTGTTTCCTCAGAAGTCATTACTTTAGGCTATCTAAATATAATCCCCGACGATCGTTTGTGTCACAAAATTGATGCATTCCGGATAAAACTTTCCCTACGCTTCTACAAGCGGTCGGATAAAAGTACATTAAAATAAAAAAATAAAACGGCGAATATTTGTATGTAATAAAACATAATACGATACAAAAATTGATTAATATACTAATGTTTTTCGTTAATCTATTGAAAACATACATAGATTTGTTTTTATTGCACATTTTAAGAAAGTAATCGCGTTTAATTAACGCAGTATTCATATTTTGGTATAAATATCTTACACAAAATACCGGTGTTATTTCCATTTCTTTATATACTAGGGTTATAACATTTGAATAGAATAGAATAGAATAGAATATCTTTATTTGGATTCAAACCACACATGTTTCATAAAATAAAAATATTGTAAAATGTACAATATAAAAAGATATCACATCACATAAATAAGTGCATTAGCCTCATTTAGATAAGTAAATCTCACTAGTTGTTCTGTACAATATATCAACATCAGAAATTTCGGCTGTAATCAGTAATAGATTCATCATCAAAAATAGGAAAAATTAAGGTATAATTTGAGTGTAACATTATGCAAAAAAATGAGAACTATGACTAGCAATTGATTGTATGTATTGTTGACTAACATGATGATATAATGCATAACATTTCAATTTTAATAATACAAAACTTGGAGATAAAAATCCCATCAAGTTATGCTGCTGAAAACAATTATCCTTGTCTTTTAGTCAACCATTAGAAAGAATTATCATAATCAAAATTAAAAATATCAGCGGGATTGTGGACTTTTTCTAGTTCAGAGGATAAAAATTTAAAGACATCTTAGATGGAGGCGTTTCTCTAATCCCCTTTGTCAATTGGTTATAAATTTTGTAGATTTTCGAAAAAGAGAATAACTTGCTCGCAACATTCCCCACCAAAGGAGGAGATATTGCTAAATGTCCAGATCTAGTTCCAACTTCATGACTCTTTCTTATTGGATTCATATAGGCACCAGTCCACTGGTTCATGTGGAAAACTTTTATGCATTAGCACATCCTCCGAAACAATAAAGTTTGCATTGATACAAACTGTAATCTAGTGGCGTATATAGTGCAGGAGATAGGACTAGTTTGTTTCACATCTTTTTATTGTACAGCTTCTATCTTATTGGAAAACTCTTTTTTAATTGATTCCTAGTAGCGGCAACATATTCTAGTATCGGTCTAATCCATATTATATACATTTTAAATTTTATGTCATTCGATAAGATTGTAGGATGTTTTGTAGTTATAGTGATAGCCTTTGCGGGGCAACTGTCTATTTAGTAATTATTTCGTACATTTTCATGATGGTCGTTATCCTCACCCATCAGTCCCTGACATTTTCCGAAGGGTGAAGTAAGAAAACTCATCCATTTTCATATGTTTATTGCAAGTGGTGTAGCGAAGCATGAATCAAATCACAGTTAAACAAAACGGACCGTGATCTAGACGGCAACAAAATGATATATTGACAATACAATTGAATGATTCCAAGTAGCGGCAGCATATTCTAGTATCGGTCTAATCCATATTATATATATTTTAAATTTTATGTCATTCGATAAGATATGTCTATTTATTAGTGCCCATGTTTTTTTGGCAATGCCTACTATACTTTCAATATGTCTCTCAGCAGAAGCTGTACATTGAATATTTATGCCTAAATCCTTTATTTCTTGCATAAGTTTGATCTCAAAAACATCATTAATCACAGCATCATGAAAATAAACATAATTAAAGTCTGTTCTGTTAACTATTTTTAAAGCTCTCGTCTTTTTACTGTTTACTCTCAGCCTTAGTGTTATCAAATATCTACTTGAATCTTACACATTATTTTTGGAGAATTCGACATTTTTTGGATCGATTGGAAAGATTATTTTTAAATCATCAGCGAATTTGCAAACTCGATTGTTAAGGATCTTAGTTTCCATATGTGCAAATACGATTTAATATAAAATTGGCCCCAAACTTGATCCCTGTGGAATTCCACTTGTAACTCTTTTCGATTTTGATATCAAATCGTTTACTTGAATAGTCATTCTTCGATTATGTAAATAGTATTTAAGTAATCTAAAATATTCGAATCAATATTCAATAAATTAATTACAATCAAAATAGCATCAAAAGGTATAGAGTCAAAAGCTGTTGAGATATCTATATATACAATTAATGCATCTAACTTTATCTCATCTAATGTAATTACATGTTTCCACATAGGAAGCATATTAGTATTTGTCGATCTATCTTTCGTAAAGCCATGTTGACATATATCAAAATCAGCCGGCAACATACGTTCTAGTATCAATCGTTCTATTATCTTCAAAAAACGAAGGGATAATAGAGATTAGTCTATAATCACTGGCGCACGTTGGCTTACTTAAGTTTGGCAACGGTTTAGCTACTATCGTTAGTGTATCGATTGGTAATTTCCCATTCTTCAAAATTCTATTCAGAAAATTGCAGAGCGCATTCATAAAATTTAAAGGTAATTGAAGCAGGTTATCAATCGACATACCAAGGTGATCTTTTTGTCTTTTTGATTTTATTTTTAACATTAATTTTATCAATGCATCACTCTCAATAACAAGTCCTGGTTCCTGGTCTCCCGAAGGATCAGGTAGATCCATGAAATTGCTTTCAATTGATATTTGTTATTTTTATTCTACATATGGAAAAATATAAAAGCCGTATTACAATACATTTTGAAAAAAAGTTTCCAAATACATTTGTCAAACCTTTGTCCATTGTTAATTTTTATAATCATAATATTTTTTTTAAATACATAAGGCATGAAACTTAATACATGTAGCTATCTGTCTTAAACATATTAAGATTCAGACAAAATTAAATATCAAAAGAGAAATAAAAGTAAATTGCTCTATATTTAATATTTTTCAAAATGATTTAAAGTTCAGATATTCGTACATCTATTTCCTTGTTTTAAACACGCCAAACTTTTAAAAAAATCAGGTGTAAATTGTTATTCGCCTACTTGACCATTGCCCTCTAATAAGAAAAGGAACCGTTCACTTTTGACAGATTGACGTTCCGTTTAATGAGCCCTGCCAGTATTTATCCAGTTGATAAAGGCAGAGGAGAAATCGTGCTATAAATAAATTTTTCAAGGTGCAAACTCCTACAAATTGTTTTGGATGAGACTTAAAACCGCATAAAATGGTAAAGCAAATTCAAATTATAGGTTGTGGTTTGACGCATATCAATCAATTCATGCGTTGAATCTAATATCGCTGATGGGTTATTGACAATAACTATCGGTTAATTCTTAAGCCATGTAGATAATTGCGATCACTACGTTGTCCCAATTACGTACAATGATTGTGTTCCACTATGTATTGCTCCAAACGGTCACACATGTATGCCAATTGCAACTTTAAAGTAAAATTATTTTGGCGCACATATGAAAAAAACGTCCAATTAGTAAATTGCCAATACGTCATTGACAGTGGCTTTGTTATGGCTCCATTTTGTATGTAATAAAACCTTACAAAATAATTTCGCATATTTGTGCTTGGTTCCACTAGCAGAGACGAACCAGTTACAATAAGACAAGATAGGCATTACACTATTTTCAATATATAAATTTTCGTTAATTTTTACTAAAATTTGGAATCTGTTTGCAGCTCCTGCTTGCCTAAAGGCTATCGCAATAATTCTTTTACGAAATCTGGCGTAGAGAATTTAGCTAAGCGTAATTTAATTGCAAATGACTATTTTGAATAATAAATTGATTAACAATTTTAAATGTACATATCAATGTAACGAACAAGCGCTGAATCGGCAAAAAATGCAGTTTTCCAGAAAATTCAATTATATAGGGACTGTAGAGGCTCCATACCTATTTTTATCTGAGAACCCTATAGATGCCAGATCGTGATCAGTCTTTAATTGTATAATAGAATCCGACAAGCTTGTACTTTCATTCATATCTGTTAAATTCATACCTTCCATGTCTTGAGCTATCTTGCTAGTGTCCTCAAACTTAAGATTAGCTTCCATGTGGAACGTACTTAATTATAAATTGGATACTTAATGTTAGGCAATCGGAATAAGAAACCTTTCACGTTACAAAACACCCGAACAAATAATCTAGTAAGAAATAGACGTGAAAAACAGAGTTATTAAATTACCTGTTCCAGAACGTCCCCAATATGTACGGAAGTAAGAATATAAGACAATGTTAGCAGGAATATACTGTGGAGATCGAGTAAACGTAAATTGGAGGAAATGAAATAAATGTAGCAGACCGGGCAATTTAAAACCAGTCACATATAGATAACCGAAAACTTAAATTGCGCACAATTCAAAGTATTCATACAGTCAAGTATTTAAACAAAGAAAACTCTGTAAAATAAACGAATAATTAAAAAAAATTCGTTTCAATCAGCCAAGGTGGTTTAATTTAACAATTATTGTCACTTTAATTTTGTTGGAGAAATATCTTACTCTACAGGGACAATGCTTTCCAAATAAAATAAACTAAAACGATAGTTTAGTTAACTCACATAATCAATACTGCCATACTGTGCATAATATATTCGAAAGCAAATTTCGGTTTTTCGACAAAATGCAAATGTAGCTGTGTATTTCGACCTCTAATATTATTCATCATTTGGCAAGTCTATGTTGACGATGCCTTTACGTTGGTCGATCGGTCAAATGATTAACATATAAAATAAAAGATAATTGTATTTTATAATGGCATTATGTGCATAGAAAACGCGTTCAAGTGCGTTCAATCCAAACTAGATTTGGTTTAATGTCTGCGAACATTTGGACGGTGTGCAATTGCACTTCTCTTCCGTTTTACACTTTTCTTTAATTGAGAAAACAACGGAGAGGACATATTTACAGTATTGAATTAGATAATTTTTTCTCTTGGCTATGAGAATGTTTCCTCAATACGATATCGAAGATTATATATATATATATATATATATATATATATATATATATATATATATATATATATATATATATATATACAGGCTAAATGTTATACAATTGCACAAGAAAGTTCACATTCTTCGAGATGTACATTTAGCCGACTTGTTTTTGTAATGCATTAAATACACGTTTCGTGCAGACATTTGGGATGATAAAACACGAGGCACTGAGAAATGCAAAAAATATTTTTTCTGAGAAAATTTTCTCCGCGTTAGCATAATTTAATTAATCTACAATGATATTAATATTATGAAAATTATTTCTTCATGTTCGCAAGAATTTAAATTTGAGCAGAAGCCATTTTTACGGAACTCTTTTAGATAAATTTCTTTCGTATATTTTGGGGTTATATTTTTTCAGATCTACGAACTAAAATTCTTATCACGTTTTTATTGTTAATTTAGTATATTTATTTTCGTCATAAGGAGGCTTAATTAGCTTAATGAGAATTTTTATTATGTATATAATTTTAACAAAACTGAATTTTCAGCCTACACTGGTTTATTTGACAAAATCTTTCCTCTCAATTGTTTGTAAAGCATTAAGATAAGTAGCTGGTGTTTCAGGTAACCTGGCGTGTTTCAAATCCTGCAACCAGAAATGTTTAAAAAACTTTAGTAATTAAATTATCTGCATTCTTCAACCTTAAAGTCAAACAAAAATAGACTGACCGCGTTCCGTTGCACATACTGATGTGTTTGGATTGGATTAATAATTTAAAATTGGTTTAAATAACACATAATGATTTAAAGACCTGTTATCACCATCCTCGGAATGAACGATTGTTTAAAGGGCATAAATGTTGGTTCTAAATTAGTTAACACAATTTAATTATTTTATTATACCAGATAAATTTCCAGTAATATGTAAGTGTAGATAATTACATTAGACGCAAGGAGCAACTATAGAAGGGAAGATTAATTTATTGCAATTGCTGAGCGGAGAAGTCTTACGCAGGTTGGAGGGCATCATTTTTTACAATGTGTGTTTGATACTTTTTTAAATAATTTAGGCCTTCAAAAATTGCCTAATTTCCGCAAAATACGTATCACCCTTTAATCGCCAGATTGCGAAGCAAATGTGCCCAGGTTCGAGCCCTGTCCGCAGCAAATTCTGGCCAGTACATGACGAGATCCCTGTAAGGACGAGATCGGTCTACTGGAAAATTGCCTTTTCTACACTTTACAATTCTTAGTTTATATTGACATATGTATGTAATTAATGGGTCATGTGCTTATGTCCAGATCGCAACTTTGAAAATAATAATTATGGGCGCGCTCACATTGAAAGCGATGACACACCACATAACGTTACGCAAAAACGAGTGGTTTAAGTTTGCAAAGAAAAGACAAACATAGCTGAGAAGGGATTGGTCACGACAAATGTACATTTGGGATTGGATGAACGAAAATATTAACGAGTCCAGAATAATGGCTGTAGATACAGGTAGAAAAAGTATTTATTAATAAATACTACTTCATGGAGTACGTTATTTTGTTCTCCTATTATAAAAGTTTCGCTATTTTTCATAGTATGAGAACAAAACAACTTACTCCATGGAATAGCATTTATCAATAAATAATTTTTCTACCTGTATCTACAGCCATTATTCTATTATATATATATATATATATATATATATATATATAAATATATATAAAGAAAATACGCTGAATAATCGGAAAAAAATTTATGGTGCATAATGACGATTTCATTAGAAGAAATTACAATCTTCCTCTTTTATTCTTAGTATTCGTTTTATTAAGTAAATGAGATCCAATCTGATATTCTGTTGAGCTTATTTTTATTTCAGCAATCGTACAATGTATTGTAGTTAATTTTGTGTTAATTTGGTACAGCGTAAAGACGTGTATGGCTGTGCGCCTGAAGGTATCATCTCAATTGTGAAAAAATATAGCGTTTTACATCCGGAAATATTTGTATCAGTAGATTAAGTTTATACTAGTCTTTTGCTTTTTCGAATATAACGTATATGAATATTTTTTGCACGTATATTTTATTTTGTGTCGTAATGTTCATACGTTGCATTCTGTCCGCACGCGCATTCAATTATCAATTGATTATATTAATATACATTTCAATACCACTTCCCCTTGTAGTGTGGTCTCCATTCAGTAATGTCAGATTTGGGATAGTTAGTTTGAACTTTTGGTCTAAATGGATGCCATGTGAGCTCCACCCAATAGAAAAAATTCTAACCAAGTTACATTATTTAGTCTATTACTGAAAATTTTGTGTAATGTGCGGCAAGGTGGCTCAGTGGTTCGAGCACTAGACTCCGAAGCAGACGTGCCCAGGTTCGAGCCCTGTCCGTGGCAAATTCTGGCCAGTACTTGATGAGTTTCCCAATAAGTACGATACCGGTCTACTGGATGAATTGCCTTTTCTACACTATACAATTCCTATTTTATTCTGACAAAATGTAAGTAATTAATGGGTCAGGTGTTTATATCAAGACCGTAACCTTGATTATAATAATTGTTATCACCATTCGCGCAACCAATTTTTGTTTAGTGATACCAGACGAGGTGGGCAGACTGAGTGTTGCAACCTTTGTCGGGTTGTGCAATTGCTGTCACAGTTAACGAAAGTGGCGGTGCCGATTTTGCAACTGTGTTTGCTTCAGCTTTTTCTAGTCCAATTTAATTTACGTGGTGCTTTGTCTGAGCCACTCTATTCAATCCATAAGTAACAGTTGTGACCTTATCAGCATAGCTTGTATTAAGAACGGTAGTAAGGAAAGTTAACTGCACACCCTTAGATCCTTTAAAATGCAGCTTAAAATCCTGCAACATCTGGAAACAAACCACATGTCGAATGCAATAGTCAGTGGCACAACTGGAGCGTTCCAATCTGTTGTTTCATCTCTGCAGTGTATCATTTTGCTCACGCAAACTCTGAAAATCGCATTCCCTAAGGGCTACGGGTTTAATACTCCTCGCCCTTCTTGTCTCAGATATTAAATGCCGATTCAGAAATGAAGCAAACTTTTCTGTTCTTAGCATGAAACGACAACAATAATGGACCCTGCCTAGGAACTTCTCTAGTTTTTATATCTTCGTGGGTGACGGAAAATCGATAAAGGAATGAATCTTTCTTTTGCATTGATATAGTTGCCACACATTACTAAAACGTTTCTCTTGATATTAATTGATTAATATTTCAACGGACACACCAGTAAACTTTTTCAAAATCGACACTCTTCATATTACAAATGCAACAATTACTCTACCACCAAATAACTGAAATACTTAATGAGAATTCGTTTACAAATTATTTGCATTCTGAATTAGCCAATGACCTAAAAACATTTAACTATAGGATTTAGTTTTTTTACTCAAAAGAATATTTGTATAGCTTATTAAATACAAATTTTAAATTGGGATAGTCATAATATAACTATCTTGAAAATCTTTAATTTTATTTGTACTTTACTTTTGTCTTAGTTCACAATATTTGAATACAATCACCGAAAAATCTATCTACTTAAAAATCTTCTCTTCTTCCAATTTAATTCTATCATTGTTATTTGTAAATAAAAATTTTATCCTTTTTCTTTTACTTTGTCCCTTATTTCCTTATTTTTCTCCCTGATTTGTTATCAATATTAAATTCGTGCTTAACCTCGCCTACCTCTGTATTTTATTATCTGACCTTACTTGTGATGCTTTCTTAATTTGATATAGTTTTGTTTATGGTCTTTTAATTTTGTATATTATTAATTCTAAAGGGATTTTTCAGGTTCTTCGTATTTGAGATAGTTTAGTTATCGGTAGCTCTATTCATTGATAATGCTAACTAATGATTTGTACGTTTATCATAATCATTTGCACGTTAACTATAAACCAAGGTTATGCTACCGATTAATATTTACCTCAACTGCTAAAGTATAATGTATTTGTTCAAATCGTACCTTTTATGTCGACGACTTAAATTATTGTGTTCATCTTGTCTGTGATAGTATATTGAGTTGGTAAGTATAAATTAGGTAAAATTTATACGCATATAAGCTAAAAAAGGAGCAATTAATACTTACATTGGTAGACATATTTCGCATTAAAGAATTCATTAGAAAATGCTCAATTAACCACAATTTCACTTTATGGTATAAAAATTGGTATATTTTTGGAATAAGGAGCGCAGATTTTGAATAGGTGACCGGCTTTTCGATCGAAATATCAAGCGAAAAACATCAAAACGAATATTAATGAGTGTTTGACGAGTATATCAAAGCCAAAGTAATATTCTGAAAGCAATGTATCATTATCACTAACGTATCTTTTAAAAACAAGTTCACAGCTGAATATTGTTGCCAAGTTTAATATATTACAAAATGAAAAACAAGTTTATCTACATTCTAGTCTCGTGATCTTCTGGAAATATAGGTCAAGTGTTCATATTTTGTTAAAGCAGCTAATTATATCATCATATACATAATTTCAGAAATGCGTCAAGGCCGCTTTTGTCTCGTCTATGAGCCGTTAGAATGTTTGGCTAATGTTGCTGTACGTAATCGGATTTAAACTTCTGCGTAATTCAGCTCCCGGATAATATTAAGTCATGAGTGCTACTGAGCAGATGTCTAAAATAAATCAGCAGCAAGCTTTCATTAAGCGCAAAGTTTTGTAAATGAAATATCTAAACAACACATTAAAGAATAATTGAATCGGTAAATCATATTGATTTGTTTTCGATTTAAATTTTGAACAATATGGACCTAATGAGCCCTCCACTGGCTATTTTCATTATCACCGACAAAAACGTAAGACGCAAAGTACCCAGGGATGCTTTGAAAAATTTTAAGCTTACGTAATTTGGTGAACTCGGCGTCTATCAATTCACAAATTACACTTAGGGTAAATTTCCGAAATTTTTCCAATAATTATAATTCAGATATGCACTGCAGTACGAACTCGTGACTAAATCTCCCTAAAAAGTTGAAGCACATCAGAGCTTTCTAAGCTTCAGCTAAAGGTTTTGGTTATTCGTGAACAACTAAATGGACAGACTAAATCCCCTCACCGATTACTACCGCCAAACATTGACTAGGTATGAGATACAGCTGCATAAAAATTGCATTCATTCTTATCTCATATGCCTATAATATGCCCATAAAAATAACATTTCGGTGCATGTTCGCTAAAATAATTGTCTACGTCAGTTTTTTAAAGCAACCACTAATGACGGTAAGTTCTTTCATTTCGTCATCTAAATTTACGTGGAATCATTCCTGATACACTTATAAACAATCACTCAAGGAACCAGATGAACTTTACTTGGAAAACATTCTGACAACTATATCTTGTCAATCAGAAAATATACTAGCACACTAGCCCAATGCTTATCCTCCGTTTCATGAAGCGTTCCCACTAAACGGACAAATAAGAGGGATGTGCATGTCAGTCGGAACTGAGGACAAACGCCCGCTTCTACGTTTTCCGATAAGCTGACGTGCACAGGAGTCTTTTACAAATTTGTTACTTCTCTTTTTCTCTCTGAGCAAAGAACCAATTTTGGAAGAGAAGGTAAATGCATGCTATAGCTAAGCAGGTTTCATTCATCTTAATTTAATGTAGTTTAATTTGTGATGTTTCAAAACGTTATATACAGCTAAGCATCATATGAAATACACTGCGAAATTGAGGCAGTTTAGTGGGTTGCATCCAATTTTTACCAGTCGTCACTCTTTACTTTCTCCCTTGAATTGGAATATTATTTTCTTCGTGCAATAAAATAAGTTTTGAATTAAATAGGTTTCAATCGTTATGGTTTAAATGAAATTTTATACAATATTACTTGCCCGATTCACATCTTTGTTTGGCCGTTCATCTAAACACAATAGATAAAAATAATTTAAGAAAAATTTGAGCGTAGAAAAATATTTTTAAAACCGAAATTGCTTAGCAAAATTTTAAACAGTTAATTGTAATTCGATTTAACATATAAATAAATCACATAAAATATAAAAACTTGAACATATCTAGATGTCCAGACACACCAAATACAGTATTTTATTTAGATTCAATTTCTCTTCATTCGAAGAAAATTCAACTGAATAAAGGTACACAAAAGTTAAATTAGTTCTCGATTTGTAAACACTAATTCTACTACCTATTCGTAAATTATACCACAAATAATATATACCATTTACATTTTAAATGGCATACGGTAACACAAATTTTTAAAAAGTCCAACTTCCACGTTCAATATTTACTTCTATACCAATTAATTTATGTTTATTATTTTATTATATATATATATATATATATATATATATATATATATATATATATTCTTTTGAAATGCGAGCTTTAAAAAAAGTCATTGTACCCTTCCTTTGTGCAAAAACAAAAGGAAATTTTATCACATACAAGAAACATTTCTTTCTCATAATCTCCTCAAGTATCTTATAATGAACATATCTTTATATATTAATTGGAAAGCAAAACAAGATATGTTCACATATTTCTATCTTGTTTTGCTTTCCAATTTATTTATAAAGATACGTTCATTAGTAGATACTTGAGGAGATTATGAGAAAGAAATGTTTCTTGTATCTGATAAAATTTCTTTT
>JAQBSW010012567.1:0-16429 GCA_029291075.1 Eudiplozoon nipponicum
GCGTGGAAATTCAAATGTATTTCTTTGAGCGTTGTGATACTTGAATCATTTATATGTTTGATAGCAATTAATATTGGATACTGCGAAGTTTGGAGAAGGGGCAATACAACATAAATAAAAAGTTAAATTATGTTAAACTATTTATTGAAGAGCTAGAAGTAATGACGAAAAATGAGTAATGAGGTTGACATGTTTAGGGCCTTTAGGTTGAATTATAGTGCGAAAGAAAATGGAAGTGATCTAATATGTGTACTTATTGCAGAAATGGAAAATGAAACATGGATTAGTTTACCAGATATAAGCAAATCAACCATCGATTAGTATTCCCGAGTTCAATTACTGTGGTCTGAGGCTTACGTATATTTACATTTAATTATGTGAGCTCAAAGAAATGCGTTTGAATGTGTACGTGCATGTAAAAGAAATCTATTTTTTTCTTTGTTCACATGTGGATCACATATTGTTATGCTTATATATATAATAACACGGATAGAAGTCGGCAGTAGGTATAATGAATAAAAATAGGCACGCCTGTAAGAGACTTCCGAATTTTCTTTATAGCTATGTATTCACTGTTGCTTTTTTCCGTAATGTCTGTGTGATGCATTTCCTTGATAAAGATGAAAGATAACCAACATTGAAAGTTTTGAAGCCATAGGCCGGTTAGGAGCTACGAAGAAGCACCGATGGATAGGAATATGCTACCTATATGAAACTGTGTTGGAAGGATCCTTGAAGAACGACGTGAAAGCAGCATAAATTCAAAGATACGTTTAAACTTCAATATTTTTTCAATCAGTCTTGTAATAAGGCGTTGTAGGTCGTATCTTTCGGGCCTTAACGCGTTCGGACCTTCCCTGTTCATGATTAGAGCACTGTGGAAACTGAAGGATGTACATTTTTCTGTTTCATTAGGCAACATTCTTATTCTCGTGTATATCAGAATGGTTGTTTCAGCGACAAACACTTTTCTGTATGCTTTTTGAATTGATACATTTGTAGTGTTATTTGATTGATCTAAATCCATCTACTAGTTGTAGTTGGTTTGGTTAAAGTAACTGTCAGAGAAGCATTTGGGGCATTTATCACGTGCAACGTTTGATAACAACTTTTTTATCCAGCCTCTCGTAGATTTGTTCATTCATAGCTGAAGAACGTCAGCTACATTTACTGTGCGTTCTTACATAATACATTGAAGATCCGATTAATCACCATTTTCCAGTATGCGTCTGTTTTGTCTTCGATCAGGCTGGGTGCGTGTCTTCGTCCCGTTCTTCCAAAGGCTTCAACATCGTTCATGCTAACCATGAACGATGTTGAAGCCTTCGGAAGAACGGGACGAATACGCACCCAGCCTGATCGAAGACAACACGGATGCGCCTACTGGGAAATGGTGATCAATAGGATCTTTGCGAAACGGATAGTGCACAGCAACAACCCGCAAACGCAACCCGCGGAAATTCACCATATGAGGGTCGCACTGCGCAACTTCCGTTCAAAACATAATATATTGAAGTTTCATGCTTTCCAGACCACGGAGGCAGTTTTTGATGGGCCTAATTCAACGTAATTTGTGGGTCAGCGTTTTGGTGGCCAGATGTTTTTATTCGCTCTATAGATTTTTTATCAAGTTGCTGACAAATTTTTACACAAAAGTCTTGACTGAATAGCTACCTGCGGGGTTTCCAGCAGACTACAATGATTAATTTAATTTTTTTACAATAGTGCTATACCTTCGTCATTGATCAGGTATCTACAGGAAGAGTAACTTATTTCTCCGTCTTTGTTTGTTATGAGGACGATGAGAAGATTGTCTTCTGGTGTCAATAAGAATGCAAAGCTTTTTTTCAAAAAGTTTTAAAATTTTACTTTCACCCAACATTTAGACTGTTAGCAAACTAAAAGTAGTAGTAACGGTTCTAGAATCCGACGTGGAAACTACCTGAATAAAGATTGTTTTAGCGAACGTGAATTAATTGAAATTACCTGATCTGCGTTTCGACTAACGCATTTACATTGAGTGTATAAAACGAATAGTTAACGCATGCAAATGATAAATTATTATTCAACCACTCTAGTCTCAATTAATTAGATTAAAATAACAGTTATGAAATTGCACACACATGTGGCACGCGAATATCTAATGAAAGGTCAGTCTGAAGTATAAATATTATGGCTAGAGGAAATAACGCGCTTGCTTCATTAGTTTCGTTTGTTAAACTTGTGAGGTATATTGCGACTGTTGAAGGCTATCGATAAGTTTAGCCGAAATATTTCGGAAAAAGAAAACTAGTGGAAACTAACTGTCATATTTCTTGCCTAACTTTGAGACTTGCATTAAAAACATTTATCTTTGTGTCCACATTCAAAGTAAGAATATGTATCATCTCCCGTGGAACTCGTATTGATTTTGCAGTATGCTTAATTATGGAAATTTAATCAATTTAATAAAATGTTCATCTTTATTATTTAGGTTTGCTATTCTTCCTGAGCCGTCAACTGAAGATTTGTCGCTTTCGCAATGTAGCAAGGAAAACCTAGTAAGTAGTTTAGATAAGGACAGCAATTTGCTACAATTACCGACGATGAAACGAGATGCTGAGTTAGCTGACGGTCGCAAAGTTGACAAAGATTTGGTCGGTGACGAGAAGGATTCAACTACACAAGATTGTGAGGCTGAGGATGACGGTGATTTTTGTGGGGAATCTAGTGAGAAATCTATTAGAAGCAAGGATTCCGAAAGGTCTAATACTGATCCATTAAGTGCTGGGAAGAAAAGAAAGCCTGAAATAGAAAATGGCGTCTCCTCAAACGAAATACAGGATTTAGATGTCCAGAAGAAGAAGCTTAAACTCTTGAAAAATTCAGAAAATTGCTCTCCTGGTTGGTCAGCTTCAGCTGTAGATAAACTGGCATTATTTCGTTGTGTGGACAAGAACATGATAATCAAGGTTGGTATTATTGAACACTAAAATTATACTGGTTTTATGCTGAACATTAGAAAATATTTTCTAATGAATAAAAGTATGGTGATTGAATGCTTCATTTTTGTAGGCGAACTTCTGCATTACACATACTGTAATTTACTAACATTGTTAGAACAACGTTTGTGTATTTGCGTCAAATCGGCTATTTTCAGGTTCCCTTGGTAAAGATATAACAAATAAGGGAAAAAGAGTTTCCTATAGTTTTCCTGTTACATTGACTTTCTACTAAACACTGGTTATACTAGGCAAATGAATTTTTCTTAAATAAACGATTGCATTGTGAAGCCAAATTTCGTATTTAAAATTCTTTATATAACAGTTTGTTAAGATCTTGAATCCTGTACATTTCCAGATGCACCAATTATTGGCCCTGATTGATGGGTTCTCAATTGTCCCTTCATTTTGAAGCCCTCCATTAGCTGCTTGTCTGAAAATGACGTTGGAACAAGATTTTCCACTCTATTTTTCCCCAAATTTTCGGGACCTAATTTCCAGTCCCATCTTCATGTTTGACACCATACGCACAGGAAACAAACAACTTGTGGCAAATGTGGTATACTCATTCAAGACAGATCTATTTATATTTATTTTAATTCCTAAAGTAAATAAAAAATACTTTAGGAATTAAAATAAATATAAATAGATCTGTCTTGAATGAGGATACCACATTTGCCACAAGTTGTTTTATTCCTGTGCGTATGGTGTCAACCCTGAAGATGGGACTGGAAATAAGTCCCGGAAATTTGTAAAATCTTGTTCCGACGTCATTTTCAGACAAGCAGCTGGTGGGGGCTTCAAAATAAAAGGAAAAGTGAGAACCCATCAATCAAGGCCAATAATCGGTACACCTGGAAATGTACAACATTCAAGATTTTACTGATCTACAAGCGCTATCAATTGACCCGATAATTTTGCATACCTCACGACATTGCGCCTTAATTGAGAAATGTTTCGTTTTATTATGCTTAGCTTGTCTTAACGATAATTCACAAAACGGTCAAAATTTTGTCAATCTGGCACTGGTTGAGAGAATAATGCTCTATTGGCCAATCGAATTGATGGCGTGCGTAAAACGTTACCAAGCCAGCTAACTCGACGTAGACTTATTTGTTTTTCGAACGAGGAGCACTTATTCTCTCATTAAAAATTACGTATACTGACGTCAGTGTTGCTTTGTTGTTGGTAACCTACTTGAGCTTTGCTTCTCAAACAGCTTGGGTCGAATGCTTGTGAACGTCCAAGATCTTCGACTGCAAAGGACCAAGTATAACTAGCGTACCACAAAGCGTCACATTTACTTGCATGGCTCACACTACTTTTAAGGCAAAGGAAGATACTTGCTTTGTCCCATAGTTGGCGAGGGTATTAAAATGCTACTCAATCTTCAACGATTCTCACATTGATCTCGTCACTCACATTGCCTGAATTATTGGGTGAGCTGCGAAGAAATGCAAACATGTGAACTACACCCAGATCTTCACAATGAAACTGCAGAGTTGAATTACGTGATGTGTGATCCTGTAGAATTATCTTATATTTATGGTGTGTGATTTCTATATTGAAATGCGGAACGACGACTGTTAATGTATACAAGGTGCTTTGGGCAGAATCTAGGTTGTTGAACAATAATACTAAGCTACCACATAGGGGAAGTTCGTCCCCTTCATCCTGAAAGTATGCACGAGTTTGGTTCATAGTTGAACGTCTTTGACGGACATTCCAGATTTTAGTCAGGTTGGGCGGTAATTCATGTTTGGACCCTAATGCGACCAGATGTGCTTGTGTAGAGAACGCGTATACTATTTACAGACTTATTGTGCATACCATTTTCGACAGAATTTCGAATAGAACGTTGATCTCCACTTAGTTAAATGCTTCCACGAAGTCTAGAAAGACTGTCACTGTTCAAGTACTTGTCTTAAAGTAAAAAATTTACCTGTGCAACCTCGTCCTTGCCTGAATCTTACTTGTTCTTCTCTAATATGCGGTTCGTATTAAGCTTTGAAACAACACAAGATAATGGAGGCAAATAACTGCTACAATGGGACTGAAGCTGATAACACGATGGTTATCGCACAAATTAAACTTGTCCTTTTTGAAGAATGAAGTGAAGGTTTCCTCGTCCGAAACAATCGTCATGGTCTACCCTTTTCACGAAAGAGATTAGTCAACTCTGAAAGAAAATTTGTCGCCATCGCCCTTAAAATTGGCAGGGGAAAATTATTTTTTCATGAATTTTGTGTTGCTTAAGAAAAGATTTAATTTTGTATTTCTAACTTTGACGATTGTTCGAGGCTGATGGAAATACTAAAGTAAATTGGAATTCAATATTCAGCCCACCAATCGAGACGACAGATTTTATCTGTTATTAGATTATAATTAAAATCATTTTTCGTTTCGCTAAAGTTTAATTGTTACGAGTCTGTTGTGAGAATAATTTGGAACAAATATCAACTGTTTACCTGATTTTCGGATTGCGTACCGAATTGTTTGAATCCACTGTCATCATGATTTTTCCATATATTTCGGCCTCCGGATATGGAGGCCTTTTTCAATGGAAAGCACATCATACACAAATGACAATCAGTTTTTCAATCAGGTAAATATTCTATTCCCTGTCGCGCAACATGTTTTTTTTATATCAACTGTTGCCTGATGCGAACGCCGCTTCCATCTTTTCAAAAGTTTAGTTCAAATAGATTCAAGATCAACTTTCAGACTGTGATTAAGTTGGGGCTTTATATCTCTTTGACTATTATTATAAGTAGAGCTAGCAGGAGTGCCGCGCGTAATTTAGAAAATATAAAAACTTTCAGGGACCCAATGACTTAAATACTGTTTGTTGCGGAGAATTAATATATATGCAAGTATGTATTAGGTGTTGCGAACCTAGTAATAAATTAGTTCAGTTGAGACCAGAAGGATGAACCAAAGGCAGCATGAACGGAAAGTATAATCTCATGCACATTCGTTTCGTGCTTACTGGCGACTCATCAGTAGGAGCCGGTATTACGCCCTTTAACCACTATATATTTGGTCAAAGAATGTGGAATAATAGGACGGTACAATCTCCTAGACGAATGTGTAAACCTGTAATAGTAAAGCTAACATCATCTAAAGTCAACGACAGTGTGACTTCAACGCTTACTCACACTATATAATATATATATACCGAGTCTGTAAAGGATACTAACACTATGGCTATTGTGTTAGTAGCCGATACCAACAAACAGTATTTAATTGTTAGCAAAAGCTTTTTATTGTTAACTTCGGGAATCTTGTCAATGTCTATATGTAAATGTCTGTACCGTCCAGTTGGTTCCCAATGCTCTGTATCTCGGATCTATTATGTCTCCACACCTTACAAGTTTGAGACTTGGCACAGGCTCTTACCCATGCTTTCATGTCTTTAGACGTATGTGACCATACGAATGGTGGCTTTTATGTATCGTTATCCCAAATCTTGTAAGTGTTGGATTATTTTAGCGCGTAACTCCAACGGTATATATGGTTGTGGTAGATCTCTGGACGTTCCGCATAATAACCACTTGTCACGCAGGAGTTTGCGAACTTATCCTGGTCTCTTAGACAAAACTAACGTAAAGAGATCCAATCCTTGCTTTTCTTCGATTTGATTGACTAAATTGTTTAGATAATCATCTGGATTCTTCAATGGACCTTGATTTATCATCTCTACATCTGCTTCATTTGATCAGCTTAGTGCATTGGCTACTAAATTCTCTTTACCATCAATGAGAGACAGTAAACTCTAACTCTGTTAATCGGGTAACACGGGAATTTACACTGCGAGAGTAATTAAGCCTCGCGGTTATACCAAGTATTCTTTTCACCGGCTTGTGATCATTCAATAATTTGAATTGATGACCGTCTAAATAATGCTCAAAATTTAGCACTGCAATATACACAGAAAGAAGCTGTTTACTAAAAGTATTATACGGATTTTATCGATCATGAAGCTTTCGGTTATAAAACCCAGTTGGTCTTATTATATCCTGTTCTCTTTGCTAAATCACTGCCCCTATTGCAAAATCGAAGACATCTATGATTAGCTCAAATGGTTTCTCCCAATCTAAATGTACTAGTGTGGTTATGTCGCTAAGCATTTCCTTAGCCCTATGGATATTTTCTTGGTCTTCCTGACTCAAGGTGATAGGACAAGACTTCTTGATCGTGCTCTTCTCACACGTGAGGTGGCGTGTTAGCGATCTTAAAATTCAGACTAGACCTGAAATGAATCGTCGGTAATAGCAGATCATACCAAAGAACCTTCGCAATTGACGCACGGTCTAAGGTTCCCTTACGTCCTTGATGACATTAATTTTATCTTTCAAATGTTGAATTCAGTTTTAGGTAAGTACATGTCCAAGATATTTAACTGAAGAGCATCCAATTTTGCACTTATTAGGTTTGACCACTAATCCTTATTATTCCAGCCTGGTCAAAACCGTGTCCAAATGCTTACGTTTTTCATCACGTGATCGACTAAAAGTAATTATATCGTCTATGTACACCCACACAAATAGACAAGTCTGATGGTATTCTTCAGCCAAACGCTGGAATGTTTGACTGGCATTCTTCAACCCAAAAGGCATTCGAAGAAATTCATGCAACCCCTCCTAGAAATCTGACTGCTTTGAATGGTATAGAACTTTCTTCTATTAGTATCTGATAGTAAGCTTTCTGGAAATCAAAAGTTGAATAGACCTCATATCCCATTGTCTCGGAATAGAGTACTCTGGTTAGGACTATCAATGGCGACCCATAGTTGATAATCAAATATGAGACAATCTGATTTTACTATATCTGACCTTATTATGCTGACTTCAGCACCTATGTCAATGAGAAACTCCAGTCCATTTAATGAATTTATAGCTGGATAATCCGGCAATGATTTCAAGGTACCACAGACAGAATCTGATCCTCTTGCCATCTGTTTCGGTGCTCAATGCTATTGTGGCATCTTTCGTTTTCGCCTTAAGTATGACGTTTAAAGGCATATCAGGAAGCCTTTGCAATGGAACTCTCCCAAATGATCCTACCATCGGGGGTTTTATACTTTTCCCGGCGAAGAATTTCGCTAAGTAAAACACCTAGAGATATCTCGGCCATGGAATCACCCTTGAGAACTGAAACTGCTGCACCTGTGTCTACGATGAATACTTCGCCAGTTCTGAAATCGAGAAGATGCAGACGTTCGTTGGCTAATCCTTCTAGAACTTTAGCCATGTTTGCTATTTTTCACTCTAAGAATCTGATCCTATCATCCTGCGGGGTAGGACAAAATGATAAAGAATTTAACTTAGGTTCCAAAACCATAAATTTTAACTCGCATCTCTTTGATAAATCATCTATTGAGGAGAATTGGGAAGCTGTCTGGCGAAAAATTTTAATGACTGAGGAAGGTTGTTAATAAAAACCACCTTAGCCTCATGATAAGGAATATTGGTTTTATACCAATGTTTCGCAGTTCCCTTAAAATCTGTGTGTGACCAAAGTTTGGCATGTCTAATCGCGCATACTTATTTATTCTTTGCTCTGTTTCAGTGGAACCAAGCAAGGATAGCATTTCATTTTGGAGGCCCAAAAAGGGAATAGGTAGTTTCCTAATCGTCTCAAGCTTTATGTAAATCCGTTGATGCAATTCTGAAAAAATTATGCAAATAACTTTGACAGATTTTGATTATTGTCATAATCTGTAATCGGGAAGAAATCAGTCTACGCGCATAAAGAATAATTCACAATCTCCAATCCATACAGGAACATCAACATCTAAAATTGGACCTCAACTTCTAATATTCTTACGGGATCTTAAAAGCATAAAATTATATATTAAAAGTAAGCAAAATAAAATGCATAAAAAGATATCAAAAGTTAAAACATACGTGCTCTGTAAAAATTACAACTATTAACAAATCGCTTGCCAAAATATTCATCCACAATTTTAAACTGACGAAATCTGCTTCCAAGAACGTTGAAAATCGAGGAAATATGCTTCCACAAAATCAGAATCAAAAACGGCTTCCACAGTTTGACGTAAATAGTTTATGGAAAACTGACAAAATCTGCTACCAAAAAATCCGAATCACATCTGCTTTCGTAAAATTTGAAATTAATCTGCATCCGGTTTTGCACAGTTTGTACATAGGAGTGAAAATATTGAACGACAGAAAACCCCCACCCCACCCACTAAATTTGCTTCCAAACAAAAAATTCCTAAAAAGAATTTGACTAAGAAATATTGACAAACAGGGTGAATAAATGGATGATTCGGTGCGCTACCGTTGATTTTACCGTATTCTCCGAGGATAATAATATAAAAGAACATAGTTTATTGTATTATTTCCGTAAGATTTATGATATAAATACAATTCTAAAAACAGTACTGTTCTCAGTATCCTGGCGCAGTCGCCAATTTGTAAACGCCTCGGCTGCAAATAAATACCGTGCGACGTTAAAAAGGTCGTAGGTAATGAGAGACAATTATTTTTTGTGGCCCTTATCAGGGACTGAATTGCGTTTTCCGGCAAATGCCGAGAAAGTTTGGTTGTGTTGCAATGTCTCGAAATACTCCTAGTCACTTGAACCTGGCTTTAGATGACTGACTGGTGTTCCTTCGTTGTTGAGTCGAAACCAGAGAGGTGAGTTGCGGTGTGAAGGCTCAGAATTGTCTTGCTGAAGGTCTGCGGCAACACCGTGGTGATTGGCACACGTATAAGTGCGATTACTAGATAATCGATCCGTATGAATAGTTGTGCAGCAACAAGAAGATTGGCGTGACTGAAATACAAGTGACTAGGTGACACAGCTTAACTTAAGCAAGTCCAGGAATCTGCGTAGTTAAACAGTCAAGTGTGTAGCGCGATATCAATCACGCGAAGTTCAAAATAGAAAATGTCACACGTGTGCGTTGATGCATGGTAAATACAACATGCTTATATACTTTTGTAAACGTAAGCTTGCACGCCATTGGTTAATGGCAAATTTTACTTGTTTAATTGATGCCAATGTTCGTTTTAATAATGAATTTTTACGTGACTTAGTGAAGCAAATTAAAAGTGTGAATAAGAATAATAAAACATTATATGATAAAATACAAGCTTTTCCTCCGAGAGCACACAATGTTGGGGAGACGATTAGGAAACTACCCATTCCCTTTTTGGGCCTCCAAAATGAAGTGCTATCCTTGCTGTGTTCCACTGAAACAGAGCAAAGAATAAATAAGTATGCGCGATTAGACATGCTAAACCTTGGTCAAACAGAGATTTTAAGGGAACTGCTAAACATTGGTATAAAACCAATATTTCTGATCATGAGGCTAAAGTTGTTTTTATTAACAACCGTCCCCAGTCATTAAAATTTTTCGCCAGAAATCTTCCCAATTCTCCTCAATATCTGACTTATCAGAGAGATGCGAGTTTGAATTTAGGGTTTTGGAACCTAAGTTAAATTCTTTATCATTTTGTCCTTCCCCGCAGGATGATAGGATCACATTCTTAGAGTGATAAATAGCGAACATGACTAAAGTTCTAGAAGTATTAGCCATAGGGAAATCTGGGCTGAATAAAGTGAGTGCACGACCTGCATTCACAACCAAAACACGAAATAAAATTAGACGGCGAGCTAGATCTCCGCAATCTTTTAAAAAAGAAATATACCCCAAAGAACTGGTGTTATAATCACCAGAAGTTTTTTTATTCATGTCAAGTCTGTCTCCGACGTTTGAAAGAATTCTTAAATGAATGCCAATTTCCAGTTGTCATTTCAGTCTTCAGAAATCAGGCGCAGTGGAGCATCAGGATCAGGAAACGTATGGCGCAGAAAATAGAAGATCGTACTTCATCGTCGCCAAGGTCTCACACAACATAATTGGTCTTGATTTCATTTTTAAAATTCGGCTCATAATTATCTTGCCAATCAAAAGTTCATCGATCACTCCACCGGACTTGAGGAAAGTTCTTTGACACTTGCCTCCGATTGTTTGAATTTACAGGTAATTCAGCCAAACCCAGTGCATCATTCAGCAGAGATATCAGCAAATCTTTGAGAACATATGTCGCTTTTTGATTTTGGCAATTTAGAGCTACGAGTATCCAACACGATGCACCATATCGTCACAGCAGTACAATCTGTTGCCCTCAAAAAGCGACCACAGGCCCCTGCTAAGCTGAAAGCTTCCCAATAGAATTTGTCAAGACAACTGAAATAAGGAGTCATCAGATCAACAAAAGGATTAAGGGCGTCACCACTGCACTTAGTCTCCAAATCAAACGGATCGTACAGAGCCTGTGAAAATTACGCAAGTTAAATTAGGTGATCAAATCATATACCTATACTATTTACAATATTATCACCTTATTTAAAAATATTCAGCGATAGCAATTTCTTCTCAGTGATTGACCTAAGACAAGCCTACAATCACATATATGTAGCGCCAGAAGATATTGAAAAGACTGCTGTCATCCCTCCCATTTGGCCTTTTCGAATACCTCTAGATGCCATTTGGTCTCAAGTATTCTACTCAGACATTTCAAAGTTTCATGAACAACATACTTCGCGACGACGCCACTTACTTTATGTCAACACTCGATGAAATAATGGTTTTCAGTCCAGACTTAAAATCTCATGCCAATAAGTTACAAAATTTTCTCTCATACTTATCTACCCGCGGACTCAGGATCAATTGTGACAAGATGCAGATTGAATCTACATCCGTGGATTTCCTAGGGTGTCGTTTAAAGCGACATGTTATTCAACCTTTTCCGTCGAAGGCTAACGCCTTGTGTAGCAACACTAAGTAATCGTCGGCTTCATATCATGGTACAGCCCACGTTCAATGCATATCTCAACTTCATCAGTTGCACAGTGCAAACTCTACGAATATCATGACCAAAACTTCGAGCACTATGGTCGTATTCAAACCCATTGACGGCGATCCAGCCTGCCCAGGTTACAACTTAAACCCAGCAACATCAGTGGCAATCCAACTTGCAATCTTTACGCTGTGTCTCTCAAAATCTCACACTATTCTATTTCGCTTAACGCGGTATGAACCGCCACTAGAGCTAACAATTTGTGTAGCAATTACTAGTGGTTATTTGGCATCATATCATTAATGAAGCAATCAACCAGTTGCTTAATTGGGTTTGAATTCTGCCCCACATTATCTATCAAGCCTCGCCGAGAAATTTTTTCACTACTACTCATACGGATCGATTATCTATTAATCGGACTTCTACGTATGCTGTCACCACGGTGTTGCCGCAGAATTTCAGCAAGACAATTCTGAGTCTTCACACAGCAAATCACCACTCTGTTTTCGACCCCACAACGAAGGGACACCAGCCAGTCAACCAAAGCCGGCCTCGATTTTCTAGGAGTTTTTCTAAACACTGCAACACAACCAGACTATCTCGGCATTTTCCGGCGAACACAATTCTGGTCTTGATAAGGACTACACACAGTAACTCTCTCTCATTATATACGGCCTTTAACTACTTTGTAATGTCGCAGGGCAATTACATGCAGCCGGGGTGTTTATACAGTAGTTAATAATTAGAATGGAATAGAATAGAATAGAATATCTTTATTTGAATTCAAACCAAACATGTTCCATTAATTATATAATTGTAACGCGCGGCTCCGTGTTACAACCCAAAGAATCTCAATTTCGACAGATCTGGTTTTCCTTAGGGTCACATATGCCAATTCTGGTTTTACAAAGCATTTCTCCTAATGGTGACTTTAGAAGCAATCTCTGTTAGTTTCAATCGGTTTTAACTGAAATATCTTGAAATGCAATTTTATTTTTAACTGATAGGGTTTTGTTGAATAATAACACACACACGCACGAAATACGCCGATAACATGCAGTGGATTGATATTTTTAACGGTCAACGCCAGGATTTATATTTTGTGTGTTTTTAATAGTTTATCCGTGAACAGTAACTACACTGCTAAGACATTCTGGATTTATTTATCATGATTTTATTATTCTTTGCTTTTGTGCCTAGATATTAACTTGTGTTGACAATATTTTATTTTGTTGCCGTCTAGAGCACGGTCAATTTTGGTTAAAATTGTATTTTTATTTAGTTTGTGCCATTGTTCATAATACACGTATAAGAATTCGACTTAGCCTTCTCCCATCACAACACTGGGAACTGTAGCGAGACTGATTATAAGCACGGCCCATGAAACCCATTTCTTCCGACGTTAGCTACCAGGCATATGTAAGAATAGCATAACATCGCTAAATAAAAAGCTATCCCGCAGAACCTCTTACATAAATCGCAACACATCCTACATAATAATATTGGAAAATGTACAATATAAAAAAGGTACCTCATCACATATAAATGTGCAATTAGTCTCATATAGATAAGTAAATATCTCTAGGTAAAATGTACAATATATCAACATCAGAAAATTCAGCTGTAATATCGTTGCATGCATACGAACAATTTTAATGTAATCATTATTATATAGGGAAAACAAGGTCTTATTAATTAATCGAATTTGTACAATAATTGATTATATAAATAGTTATAGATTCGTCATCGAAATAGGTATAATTCGGGTGTAGCATTATTCGACAAATGGTAACCATGACTAGCAATTGATTATATGTAGTGTTGACTAACATGATGATATAATGCCTAACATTTCAAATGTAATCATTCAGAACGTGGAAAAAAATCTCAAAAAGTTATATTGCTTATCTCAATTATCCTTGTCTATTATTGAACCAAGAGAAAATATTATCATAATCAAAATTAAGAAGATTATTTTTTTCTAAGTCTGAAAAATTGTAACAACAGGAGTAGCCGTGCACGTGGATTTCTATAATTCTTTAATTTTGAACTGAGATCGGGTTTCATTTTGTCTTTATTTTTAGATTATCTAGGTTTCTCGTCTGATCTCACCTCTGGGAAACACTTCGAATCTAATCACATATTTTGCCGGAATTTCTTTACATATATTAAGGAATTACTTTTATCTTATCGGAATTTTTTATATATCTTTTCATTTTTTTTCTCTGCTTCTCTATCACACTCTACATTAATGAACCAGACTTTTTCGCCAGCCTCCACCACCCCTTTAACCAAGAAGCTACTTCCCAATCTCGCTGACCTCCAGCAACATATGGCAGATTTGAAGGGGTTGCTAGGAGCTATATCGGGTAACATCTCCCTCTCCACGTTGCAGCCACATTTGTTGCATCAAGCTGATGATTTCTTGAACAGTATTGCGCGGGAGGTTGCTTTACGAAGGCACATTAAACGAAACCTCTTCCTCTGGTTTCGGCACTTTCCACTCTCTAAGGAAGACCTGGCTTCAGATCTAATCAGTCATTTTGGAGACAATTTCCATCATCTCAAAGAGGTCTCCTCTGGCAAAGGTCGTGCTTTTGTGGTTACTTCCCGTGAAAGGCTATCCAAAGATGAACCCAGTCAAATGAAATTTCGATCATCCTTTATATAGACAGGCAAAGTCAAATTAAAGCGTGATTCCACTTTACTACAAAGAACTGCAGAACAAGCACGGACCCCTCCGACAGACACCGCACCCTCTCCTGAATCTGGACATGCCAATCCCGGCTGAAGCATCCCAAAGAAACGCCCGTAATTTTACGGAGGTATCCTCGGTGATGTCCTTCCTCTGGAACCATCATGCTATCTACCACTCGATTTGAAGGACACCCCTTCACCACTAGTGCAATCAGCGAGATTATTCCCACCCAACAAGCGCAAGCCGTATAAAGACGCCCAACAACATCCATCCTCCTCCAATCTCCAGGTCCACTAACAAATCCTGTAGTGAAGTCGTTAGCACGACCGGTGTCGAGGTCCTGAAACCGACAAGACGAAAGACCATCACGACCCCGCGAGCGATTGATTCATCCCTCACAATTTCGTCCTCCAAACTCACTGATACCACATAGGACAGTCGTGTCTTTGCCCCGTTCAGATCTTGTTCGCTCCCACCCCCAGATCACTGCTCCCAAGTAAACCATCGAGCTCAGATGACTCGCCTCCGTCCTACTTTCAAATCTTCCAATTACCTCACCCACTATAAGTGAGACTAAATAAATCCAGATCGATCCGGATCACACGATTCTCGTCAACAAGCGTCAATTACCCTTATTAGCCCTAGGTCTCGCTCCGGTCGCCAGGGTAAATCACCTGCCCGCTTCTCCTCCTCGGTCTAAAGGTACCTATACAGAAATTCTTATGAATTATAGATTGCTTACGCCAAAAATCAGACAACTGCGAATATTTTTATCCTCTATCGAGTTAGACATGTGCTTTTTTGTTGAAACGTGGCTGTCCACTTCCGTTATTTGCAATGATCTTTTCCTCATCAATGGCTAAATTTCCATCGAAGTGACAGAATGGCGGGTCGTGGTGGTGGTCTGGCTGCTTTTATCCGTTCCTCTCTCATGCCAAAACGCCTGACTACTTCGAACTCGGTAGGACTAGAATTCTTTTCGTTACTGCTGCTGATTGTAAACCAAAGCTTATCCCTTAGCGTTGTCTACAGACCTCCAAACCTCTCGTTAATAGATGATACCAGTGGGGTTAAACTAATGTCCACTTTCTTCTCTCAACACTCCGATCAATACATCGTTGTGGGTGACCATAACTTTCCTCTGGCCAACTGGCATAATATAACTACGGAAACTCAACCGTTAATTTGGCTCTTTGTGAACAACCTACTAAGTCAATTTGTGCACTTCCCAATACGAGGGAACAACCAGCTTGATTGTGTCCTCTCCAACAAGGATGTGGATAATGTTCAGTCTCGGGAGATCTTCCCTAATCTCGACCACTGTCAAGTATCCTTTCTTATTCCTCTTTTATCCTCTATCCCTAAAGAGAGCTTTCAGGCTTTCAGGCGATTCACCAATTGTGAAGAGTTTAGTCGAATCTGTGACGCAGATAATTTGTGTGATCTTATTATCCCAGCCAATCTTTCCTCATGTTTTTCCGATTTCCATAACATCTTATCATCCCACTTTACTTCTGCCACCTCTATTCAACACATTTACGTGATAAATAATTTAAACGCCTTGTTTAAAGCACGTGACAAACTTGCATGCAATTCTAGATTACGCAAAACATCACTTGCTCGCGATTTCGGTCTCCGACGTATCGATGATCACATTAAACAGGTAATCAACTAACAAGCGCTCAACATCGAGAGGCGCATTTGCACAGCGCCCAATTCTCGGAACATGTTCGCAATCACTAAACAACAACTACTACCAAATTCCAATACCTCATGCATAAACTTCTCTCGGTCGGACGACTCCAGCTTTGCAGACGATTATCTAAACTAACTTGTAGTCTCCTTCTCCATTCCCACTCCGCCTGCTGAGATGCTTGACAACGGAGTCGCCGAGAACCTACTTTGGTTCATTA
>JAQBSW010012568.1:0-16421 GCA_029291075.1 Eudiplozoon nipponicum
ATCTTTGCTAATAAGTTATTGTAATCCACTTTAATCTTTTTTTCTTATTACCCATTATTGGGAAGGATTTCAAATTTGCTTCAAGTAATTGACGTGGATATTTGTTTTTAAGGTCACCACCGCATCGTTCTGTAATCTGTGGATATCAGCGTATCCCGGTAAGCTTAATTAATATAATATATAAACTGCAAGAAATTTAATCATAATATTATGGCTGGTTTATTAAATATTGAGGATACAGAGCAGTTAGCAAGTGGACTTAAGGAATGCAGTTTAAAAGATAGTTCAGAGGAACTTAAGTGTTCCAAACTAGATGATCATACCGCATATATGGATTTTCCGGGTCTGGCATCCCAGAGGCTCTCTTATGGAAGTGACCAAAGGGCTTCTACAATGGCAGCGGCCAAAGGGCCTCTACATTAGGCATGAACTTAATAGATGTGGAAGAGAAAACCAGATTTTCAGACTCAAATAGGTGTATTAAGACTGAATTCGACTTGGCATCTTTGGGGGTTCTGATTAAATAATTGGTTTGGAGTCTTTTCACACCACAACATAATCCACGTGATGATTTGTATCACGATTCTGTTCATTTCCGTACTAGATGGCTCTTGATGACAAAAAGTATCATTATTAATAGTTATTATTTTTAATATAGTTATTATTATTAATAATATTATTGTTATTATCCAATTCTATACCGTTTAATTTTACATAAAATAAAAACGTACGGCAGTCTTCACTAATTGGGATGTCATACCAGCATCTAAATTGATAAAAACAACAGGTCGCGATGAGTATGAATCTTGGATAATAAATGCTCTACTAAATAGACGCAGGTGTATTCCAGAATTAATTTGCTCGAAGTTTGCATAACCCATCTTAATCAAATAAATATGCAAGTAAATACCATATTTATTTCGACCACTGGTCCTGTTATATCAGCTATACCACACCCAAACACATACGAATAACATAACACAGGAGTAGTCAATAGATATATAGCATACAAAAGCCACATTGTAACCGCGAACGAAATCAACTTAAAATTGTTAAATTCGCAGCTCTAATTCAGCTCGTTAAACAATTCAAATTTTAAAGAACAGTGTATAAAATGCAATTCACGTTTCAAGCAAAAACGAGATCTGAAAAGCTCGCAAACGGCTTTAAGAGGTTACGCCATGAAATGGAAAAGTAATGTAATAATGCCCTGAAATAAGCACGATTTACAAATTTGTGTTTGTAGAGGCACCTGACCTGTGTAGAAGAAGATATTTCCTCCAACAAAATTAAATTGACATTTATTGATAAATTTAAACCACCTTGACTGATTGAAACGAATTTTATTTAAAAAGAAATTAATCGTTTATTTTCTAGAACATTCATTTTTTAAATACTTGACAGGATATATACTTTTGAATTGTGCTTAATTTCAGCTTTTAGTAATCTGTACTTGACTGGCCTGACTTTCCTCAGCAAGCTGCATTTGCGTCATTTATCTAAATTACGTTTATAATTACTCGATTTTCACAATGTACACCTGCTATCATTTTGTCTTTTGAATCGTACATATTGGGGACGTTCTGGAACAGGTAATTTAATAATTCTGTTTTTCAGGTTTTTTCTTACCATGTTTATTTGATCGGGTGTTTTGCTACGTAAGAAGTACACAATCCGTTTGCCTAACATTAAGCCTTCAAATTACTAATTATGTACGATCAGCATGGAGGCTAATCTTAAGTTTGACGACTTAAGAAAATTAATTCAAGATATAGCAGGCATGAATTTAAAATATTTGAAAGAAAATTCTAGTTTATAGGATTCAAATGGGCCAATTAAGATTGAAAACGACTTGGAATCTATGCGGTTTTCAGTTACTAATAGGTATGAAGCCTCTACAAAATATGGCGACCGCGCCAATCTAAAAATATTCAGTCTATCACCATATAGATCCGAAAAACACTCAAGTTGGGTCAGGGATGCCCAAATGATATTTAAAGCTTACCAGATTGTAAACCCTATGGAGAAATTTGCTGCAGCATGGATGGCATTGCCAGAGAATTTCAGAAGCACCTTGGAAAACTTTAGAAACAGAACTATGGAAGAAGAACCGTATAATGCATTTGAGTTTCTAATGGCCGAAATTCAACAGAGATATCAGCCTGGGAGGTCGGAACAAATGTGCGAATTATTACCCTAGAAAAGATGGGGCGTCAACTATCATCAGAGTTTTCTGAACTCCTTTGTATGAAAGCTTCCGGGTTGAATATATCTAGAGATATGGTGAATTCTTTTGTACAGCTGAGCCAACATCCAGGCTTAGAGCCACATTAGAGATATATGAAACAATGAATGTTGATTGGCCAAGTAATCTCAGATTGCTAGACGTGGTGTATGAAAAGCAGGAACCACAGGTACATGCTGTAGCGGCAGATTTATTATGATGCAGCCGGGCAGGGCAGATACCGAAACCATGCTGACGCTATAAGAAAGTGTGCGTTACTTATGTAGAGAAGTTGGAGGTGTATATCGAAAAATGGATGGTATTGCCAAAGATATTTGGCAACTTCAGAGTCAAGATAGAAATACTAGACGTCGATGGAGTCACTCGCGTCAACGCTTCGGTGTGCTGCGCGGAAGGTGTAAGGCACAATGTGAATTTGGACGAAGTACAAAATGCCAAGGAGAGAATTTCATATACCCGCGTTTAGGTGGACACAAATGAAAAGGAAACATCAAATCGGTAGAGAAGAATTCGTCACCGGGAAATGGATAAAAACCTCCGCTAGTAGGAGCCGTAGGGTGAGTTCCATTTCAAAGGCTCCCGGACATGTCTTTAAAAGGCATACCGAAGGTGAAAGCAAAAGATGCGACAATAGCAAAGAGCACCAAAATAGATGGCAAGAGGATCAGATTATTCCTAAGCGGTGATCTGGAAAACATTGTCGATTATCCAGAAATAAATTCTTTATTAAAGATGAATTAACTGGACTGGAGATTCTCATCGACATAGGTGCTGAAGTAAGCATAGTTAGGTCAAATATGGTGAAAGCAGATTGCCCCACCTTTGATTATCAACTATGGGCGTAAATGGTAGTCCGATAGGAGTCAAGGGATGCAAGAATTGTCGGTAAACTTAGGCCACAGATCTACTTTTACGTGGAACTTTCTAGTAGCCGATGTCAAGGACCATATCATTGGAATGGATTTCTTGACGCGCTTCAAACTGACTTGAGAATAAAAAACTAGGACTACCGCAGAAGAAGTAGGAGTGTTAACATGAACTGAGTCTAACACTTCGGCAGTTATAACAGTCCTTTTACCCAGTCGTACGGTCGCAAATTACTTTGGCGACATCATCGAGAAACACCTTGCAGTGTCTAAAACTTTCCGTGCCAAGAAAACAGGATTGAAAACAGGAGTAGAACACCAAAAAGAACTTGTGGCTCCATTTCCTTTTCACTAAAGGTCCAACCATTGGTACAACACAAGCAACAAGTTTCTGTGTTTCAATTTCACAAATTGCGCGAAGAATGAATTTGTAGTAGGTCAAATTCTAATTTTGCTTCCACAATAGTGGTAGTTCCCAAGCCTGAACCGGGACAATGGAGGGTTTGGTGTAATTATCGTCTATTAAACTCAGTGACGAAGGGTGATTCTTATCCTATCCCTAACCTAAATACTCTACTCCGAGATATAATGGGATATGAGGTTTATTCAACTTTAGATCTCCAGAAAGGGTACTATCAGATACCGATGGAGGAAAGTTCTATACCACTCACCGCAGACAGATTTCCAGGAGGGGGATTGCATGAATTTCTTCGAATGCCTTTTGGTTTGAAAAATGCCTGTTAGACATTCCAACATTTGGCTGAAGAAATCCTTTAGAATTGTCCATTTGCAAAGGTGTATATAGACGAAATATTAATTTTTAGTCGCTCACGAGATGAACATCGTAGGCATTTGGAAACGGTCTTGACCAGGTTGTAATAATATGGGCTAGTGGGCAAACTCAAGAAGAGTAAAATTGGATGTTCTTCAGTTACGCATCTTGGGATTGTACTTTCCAAAGTCGGAATTTAACCTTTGGAAGATAAAATCCAAGCTATCAAGGACGTAACGGAGCCCCGGACCGTGCGCCAGTTGCAAAGGTTCTTGGGCATGATCAGCTATTACCGATGATTCATTCCAGGTCTAGCCGGAATTCTAGGATCGTTAACACGCCATCTCACACGTGAAATGAGCACGATCAAGAAGTCTTGGCCTATAAACTTGTGTCAGGAAGAGAGGTTCAAGGAAATGCAAAGTGACATAACCACACTAGCACCTGTAGATTGGGAGAAACCACTCGAGCTAATCACAGACGCCTCAGATGTTGCAATAGAGGCAGTGCTTCAGCAAAGAGATAAGGATATTGTAAGACCGATTGGGTTTTATTGCCGAAAGCTTAATGATCGAGAAAACGGTAGGATACTTTTAATAAAGGTCTTCTTGCTGTTTATGCCGCGGTGCTAAATTTTGAGAAATATTTAGACGGTCATCAGTTCAAATTATTGACAGATCACAAGTTGTTGATCAGCATACTTGGTAAAACAGCAAGGCTTAATTACTCTCACAGGGTGAATTCCAAAATTACCCTGTTTCCAGAGTTCGATTTCACTGTGTCTAATATTTCTGGTAAAGAGAATGTGGTAGCCGATGCACTTAGCAGACCGAATGAAGCAGATGTCGAGCTGATACATCAAGGTCCATTAAAGGATCTTGATGATTCTACAAACAACTTAGTCTATCAAATCAAAGAAGCACAAGGATTGGATCTCATTACATTAGTTTTGTCCAGAGACCAGGATGTGTTCGCAAGCTCCTGAATGGCAAGTGGTTGTTATGTAAATAGTCCAGAAATCAGCCACGACCATTTGTGACGCTGAAGTTAGGTACCGAAATAGTCAACAATTACACGATATGGGACATCCATCCATAAAAGCCACCATTCGATTATTTAACAAAAGATACGTATAGCCGCACATGTTTAAAGACATACTGGAATGGGTAAGGGCCTGTACCAAGTGTCAAAAATGTAAGGTGTTGAGACATACCAGAACCGAAATACAAAATATTGGGATACCAACAGGACGGTTCAGACATGTACACATAGAAATTGTCGAAATGCCTGAAGTCAAGGGCTAAAAATATTTGCTAACAATGGTAGATCGTTTTAGTCGCCATGTTGAAGTAGCGATTTTAAAAGATATGATAGCGCAAGAATTCTTGTTCGCGTTCCTACGTAATTGGATATCGCGTTATGGTGTTCCAGAAAGAGTCACTAGTGATCGCAGTAGTCAATTTATGTCAGAGCCTTTCGTGAGATCTCTCAACATCATGGGAACAAAAGTATGGCATACTAGCGCATACAATCCACGAGCAAATGGGATGGTAGAAAGGCTGCATCGTGAACTGAAAGCTGCGTTAATGTGTTGCTAAGCTCAATAAATTTAGGGCACATTTAGAAACTTAAATAATAGAATTGGTTTATGGAGAACCATTAAGGTTGCCTGGAGATCTTCTAGTAGATACTCCAAGCAGTCTTGATTGGGCTTCTCGCTATGTAGATTGGCTTGTAGGGGAACTTAGAGATAAGATGTGTCGTTTGCCTCCAACCAAGACTATAAAATTAATGACCAAATGCTATGTGCCCTTTGATCTAAGATCGGCTTTGCATGTTTATATAACTAACGACACTATTTTACAAAGGACCATATAAGCTTAAGGTGATGACTGACAAAAATGTCGTCATAGAAGTAAATGGCATTGAGGATTGTATTATTTTGGATCGTTTCATTACCCAGTTTTTCTGTATTTATGATAGGACTGAATTACCAGATGAGTTGAATGAGAATCGTTGCATGGACGAATCTGATGTGAACAATTCAGATACGCAGGCACATAATTCAAAGTAGCAACTTTCACAAGACGCGTTGTTGAATACATCAACATCATATTCTACCGAGTTACAAGATCATAACTTTCTGTCAACGCCAGGCGAATTAGCAGCGCCAGTGACACATGAATAGAGAGCAACGTCGAATACAGAGGCGCCATTATGCACAACTCATTCAGGAAGAATACAACGTCAGCCGAAGAACAATGATTACGTCTATTAATAGCCGTCTTTTTTTGAGAGGATGATGTATGAGAGGAAGATATTTCCCCCGACAAAATTAAAGTGACATTTATTGATAAATTTAAACCACGGAGGCTGATTGAAACGAATATCATTTAAAAAGAAATTATCGTTTTTTATATATACTTCTGAATTGTGCGGAAATTTGAGTTTTGGTAATCTGTACGTGACTGGCCTGACTTTCCTTAGCAAGCTGCATTTGTCTCTTTTCTCTAATTTTCGGTTAAATTTACCCGATTTTCACAATATACACATGCAATCGTTTTGTCTTTGGAATCATACATACTGGGGATGTTCTGAACAGGTAATTTAAAAATTCTGTTCTTCGAGTCTTATCTCTTTCCAGGTTATTTGATCGGCTGTGCTGCTCCGTAAGAAGTACACAGTCCGTTGCCTAGCACTAAGTTATCAAATTAATATTTAAGTTCGATCAACATGGAAGCTAATCTTCTGTTTGAGGACATAAGCAAGTTAGCTCAAGATAAAGCAGGCATGAACTTAATAGATGTGAACGAGAACTCTAGGTTATAAGGCACAAATGGTATATTAAGATTGAAAACGACATGGTACCTATGGAGTTCTCATTTACTAATAGATTTGGAGCATCTACAACTGTTAGTTAATGAGAATTCCATAGATGCCAAGTCGGTTTCAGTCTTATTACATCTATTTGAGTCCGATAAGCTAGCATTCTCGTCCATACTTATTAAGTTCATGCCTGCAATATCTTGAGCTAATTTGTTAGTGTCCTCAAACTTAAGATTAGCTTCCATGTTAATCAAACTAAAATATATATTTGATAACGTTTTTAGGCAACAGACTGTGCAATTCTTACATAGCTATACAACCCAATCAAATAACATGGAAAGTAATAAGACGCAAAATCAGAATTATTAAATTACCTGTTATAGAACGTTCCAAACATGTACGCTTCAAAACAAAAAATTATAGCAGGTGTTTATTGTGAAGATCAAGAATTTGTAAATCAAAATTTAGAGAAAAACAAATCCAGCTTGCTAAAGAAAGTCACGTCATCCAGGTACAGATTACCGAACTCTTAAATTACGCACGATAGAATAGAATAAAATATATTTATTTTGATTCCAACCACACACGTTCCATAAATTAGATAATAATATTGCACATAAATATGTGCAATTAGTCTCATATAGATAAGTCGTTCAATCTAGTTATAATATAAAATGTATGAACATCCGAAAATTTGGCTGTAATATCACTGCATACGTCATATCAATTCTCATATAATTATTATGAAATAAGAAAAAAAACGGTCTTATTAATTAATCGCATTTGTACAATAATCGATTATATAAATAGTTATAGATTCATCATCGAAATAGGAAAAATTAAGGTATAATTCGAGTGTAACATTATGCAAAATTTTATATCCATGACTAGCAATTTATCATATGTAAATAACATGATGATATACTGCAAAACGATTCAATTTTAATAATACAGAATTTGAAAATAAAATCTAAAGAAGGAATGTTGCTGATCACACTTATACATGTCTTTTATTTAACCACAAGAAAGTATTATTATAATAAAAATTAAAAGATCAGCAGGATTGTAGATTTTATCAAGTTAAGTAAATAAAAATTTAAAAGACATCTTAGATGGAGGCGTTTCTCCAAGTCCTTTGGCTATTGATTGTAAATTTTGTAAACTTTCGCAAAAGAGAATAATTTGCCCGCTACATTCCCTACCAAAGTAGGAGATATCGCCAGATGTCCATATCTAGTTCCAACTTCATGTAACTTTCTTATTGGATTGAAATAGGTACTCGTTCACTGGTTTGAACAGAAAAGTTTTATGCAATAGAACATCCGCCGAAACCATAAACTTGGCAGTGATACAAACTGTAATCTAGTGGCGTATATAGTGCAGGAGACAGGGCTAATTTGTTTCACAACTTTTCTTTGTACAGCATCTATTTTGTGTGAAAAACCTTTTTTAATGGATTACAAGTAGCGAAAGAATATTCTCTTATCGGGAAAATCCAAATTATATACATTTTTAATTTTATATCGTTCAATAAGATATTTCTATTTATTAGTGCCCATCTGTTCTTAGCACTGCTTACTATCCTTTCAATATGTCTCCCAGCAGAAGCTGTACATTGAATATTTATGATGAAGTTTGACATAAAAAACATCATTAATCAGAAAATCATGATAATAAACATAATTAAATTCTGTTCTATTACCTATTTTTAAAGCTCTCGTCTTTTTACTATTTAATCACAGCCCTAGTTTTATCAAATACCTACTTAGGTCATATAAATCTAGTGTCACATTATTTTTGTAAAAGTCGACATTTTTCGATTCAAATCGAAAGATTATTTTTAAATCATCAAGAAATTCGCAAACTTGACCATACAGTATCTTAGTTTCCAAATGTGCAAATACGATTTTAAATAAAATTGGCCCCAAACTTGATCCTTGTAAAATTCCACTTGTTACTTTTATAGATTTTGATTTCTAATCAATTACTTGAATACTCACTCTTCGATTATTTTGTAACGCGCGGCTCCACGTAACAACCCAAGGAGTATCTAGTTCATCAGATCCGGTTTTCCTTAGGGTCACATATACGAATTCTGGTTTTAGACAATCATTCTCTTTATTGTCATTTTAGTATCAATCTCTGTTAGTTTTAAGCAGTTTTAATTGGGATTTCTTCAACTGTAATTTTATTGGTAATTAATATGGTTTTGTTTAATAAATATAGAGACCCGCGCGCAATACGCCAGTAACATGCAGTGGATTTATCTGACTTAACGCTCGAAGCCAGGATTTATGTATTATATGTGTATCAAAAACTCTGCTTAGGCATTCTGGATTTATATTTTATTTTCTTTCATTCACATAAAAAGTACGAAGTATTCAGCCAAGACATACTGGATTTATATATTTTGTACAATTTTTCATTCACACGAAAACGTCAATTCTGCCGAGACATGCTGGATTTATTTATTCTGGTTTTTGTGTTTACTTTTATACGAGATAGTAACTTGTCTTGGCAATAAATTATTTTGTTGCCGTCTGGAGCACGGTCAATTTAGATTAACAGTAAATTTTAATTTGCTTTGCAACCTTGTGTACAATATACGTATGATGATTCGACTTAGCCTTCTCACATCACCCATTGGAAAAAGGTCGAGGACTAATCATAAGCACGGACCTCAACATCAGCTACCAGGCATATGTAGGAATGGTGTAGCATTACTAAATAAATGGCTTCCCCACAAAACCTCTTACAAAAACCACAAAATCACCTTCATAAATGATGTTCCGTTCCGTCGAACTCACAGCAAATAAATAATTAATCAGCAACTCTAGCCTATGAGAATATCGAGCAGGCGCTAGTCCTCTAGCTAGCCCAAACTACCTTGTCGAGTGGATTAACAATGTTACTTTATGTGTGTTTTAGCGCTGATGATAGAAACTGATTGTCAGCCTGGCTTATTTCTCGTGTTTTTTAGACGTATAGTGAGGTCAAAATGTTTGAGGAAGTCACGTCCAATGATGTTTCTTGTCGTGTTGACAATGGTGAACGGATACTTGAAACATCGTTCTGAATTGGAGAAAGATTGTGTGTACTCGTACCCCAAACGTCGCTATGCTGGAGCCATTGGCGTAGGTAAGACTACTGGAGTTGACTGGGTGGGAGTGTTCGAAATAATTGTAGCGGAGTCAGCTGACATCTGATCCAGTGTCTATGAGAAATAATTCGCCAGAGTTTGCGTCACGGATGAGGAAAGATGTTGATAGTGGCAACTGACGATGAGACTGGTTACAGGAATTTGTGTGTTTGAAGCATGACTTGGCTGGAACCGTCGCTGTAAAAACATTAGTTTAAATGCACTCTACCGCGATAGCAACGTGCTTCGTGCAATCAGACGTCGGGCGGCTAACAATTTTGGAGGGTTCAGCCTCTACTACCACAGAGCAGGCTGACCCCAGCAGTGTTCCAAACTCTCCATGGGCAGAACATCCTGAGTTGTCGAAGATGAACGTCGCGTCTTTACGCTGGTATCTGCAGCCATTTATGAGGCAATAGCGATGTGTATTGGCCATAGTTGCGGTGATTCGGACACCACTCCGCCGGTAGCTGTGGAACTGTGGCACGGCCTCTGGACGTCGACAAACTTGTGCTGTTTCGGGACGGTGGTCGACGCTGGTCCTGCCTGCTCTGGTCGCGTCTATAGTGGACGGCATCGACAGAGGCCGTATCTGGCCTGGGGGTGAGGCTCTCAAGCGGGCTGATGAGGCGCTCATTGATGAAATTAGTTCGGTCTGATGATGATGTAGATTGAGGCTCGGACAGGCGTGAAGCGATGCAACATGGCTCTGAGGCAGGTGAGCTGTAGTAGTGTTTCTTCCACCACTTGTCTAGACGCTCGGGCAGTACGTCGTCTTGCACTTCAACGGATTCACGCAGAAACGTGGCCATTTCTTGGAGTGCCGGAGGAAGCTTCTGAATGAATAGTCGAAACAAGATTTTCTTTGGTACATTGAATTCAGAAGTTTTCAGATCCATCTCCCTAAATAGCGCGGAAGGCGTGTGGCTACCTAAGGACATCTGGCTCATGAATTCTGTAAGCCTGTCTTCCCGATCTGGTGTCAGGCGCTGCTTGACGGCACGTTTCAGGCTCTGCCATGGCTGCGAATATGTTCTCTCAGTACATTGATGCAGTATGATGATTGAGTCCGCATCTGGAATACATTGGAATTGTCACTAAAGCCCTCAAAAATATTGAGCCCTCGTTTGTTTTATTGGACACCTCGGCCAATAAAGTAACATCGTCGAACCACTCGTTAAGGTAGTCCGGATCGAATTGGAATATCTTATACTGGGTCCGTGTGGTGGTACGACTTGTTGCTGGGCTCGGCAACGGGCTTCCAGCATTTCCTGTGCTGGACGCCACCTTCTGTGTGTGAGTTCTGTTGAGTATAGATGGCAGTGTTACATCGTCCTCACCCGTCATCGTGTAGTTGTCTTCGAGAATTTTGATCTCGAGTGGGTGGTACGCTGCGATTTCTGGCTCAGGATTTGTTTTCTTGTGTGTTTTTCCTGCTTAACCGTATTCACTTTTGCGTGGCATTCATCCGAAGTGCTCTGGCTAGTGGAACGACTAGCGCCTAATTGATTAATTCTTTGTTAGCTGTGAATTCGACGAAACGGTGCACCATTTTTGTAGGTGGTTTTGTAGTTAATGTAAGAGGTTCTGCGAGAAAGTTGTCTATTTAGTGAGGTTATGCCCTACTACCTAATACCTGGTAGCTTTTATTATGATCCGCGTTTATGTTTAATCCCTGGCCTTTTCCCAAAGGGTGATGTGAGAAATCTCAGAAAACTATCAATGTATTACAAAGCTAAGTACTGGGTTTGCTTGGCAAAGACCTTAGATATGCAGAGTATGATTAGGTGTTGCGGAACCTAGTGAACACTTAGCTCAGATGTGACGAGAGAGGATAAACCAAAGACGATGAACGGAAAGACATCTGCACATTCGCGTGCACTGGCGACTCTCAGTGAGCCGGTAGACCCTATATATTTGGTCAAAGAATGTGGAATAATAGGACGGTACAATCTTCTAGACGAATGTGTAAACCTGCAATAGTGAAGCTAACATCATATAAAGTCAACGACGGTAGGTATCGTCCTATTATTCCGCATTCTTCGACCAAATATATAGTGGTTAAAGGGTGTAATACCGGCTCCTACTGATGAGTAGCCAGTAAGCACGAAACGAATGTGCATGAGATTATACATTCCGTTCATTCTGTCTTTGGTTTATCCTTCAGGTCACAAATGAACTAATTTGTTACTAGGTTCGCCACACCTAATACATACTTGCAAATATCAATGTTTTATTGAATATAATGTTGCAAAGCAAAGATAAAAATCGTATAAAAGTAGTCACAATAAGCACAAAATATTAATCCAAGTTTTGCGTTGTCACAGTAATCCAATTTCTGCTAGGTTTTGAGTGTTAAATCACATAAATCTGCTGAAATGTAGGGTTTCGGATGCGTTGGTGTGTCTATATATTAAACAAAGCCATATTAATTATAATTACATTTGCAGTTTAAGAAATCTCAATTAAAACTGCTTGAAACTAACAGATATTGTTGTTACGAGAAATATTGTGTAAAATCAGTATTAGCCTATATGACCTTCAAGAGAACGATATTTGTCAAACTTGAACATCGTTTGGTTGTAACGCGGAGCCGCGTGTTAGAATCTATCGATAAACCAAGGTGATCTTTTTATTTTTTGATTTTATTTTTAACATTAATTTTATCAATACATCACTGTTGATAACTAGTTCTGGTCACCCGAAAGATCAATTAGATCCATGAAATTGCTTTCATTCTGTGGATTACATAGCAAATTGCTAAATACTTCACAGGGAAATTCACGCTCAGTTTTATCCCCAGGTAATACGAGCTTTTATTTCTCCTTATATTTACTGTAGTCCGTGAGGAGTTTGTATCCTAGTCTAGGGTCACTCATCAGTTTTCCCAAAATGATTTCTTTTGATCTTTGACGGATTATCAGTAGGGATGAATTAATTTCATTTTCAATCAAATAAAACCTCATTTTTTAAATACTATTTATAAGATTACATTTCAGTATATTATCTCATTTAATCTTTAGATTACTGAATATCCTATCGATTCGCTTCGGTATAATATTCGTAAATTTAGAATCCTGAAATATATCAGATAATAACGTTGAAACAGAAGAAACAAATTCATCAGTGTTCATAATGTAAAAACTTTTATAATCTTTTATTACGCTTAACTCCCTGAAAAGATTCCAGTTAATTCTGGATAATTGCACTTGTGCATTCTCAAAATTAGTTTCTGTGTTTCGCTACTCAAGTTGTTTAATTTTAAACTAATTGGTTTGTGATCCAATTCTTTTAAATAAATCATAATTATGTGAGTTCACCGCTTTAACTTCTAAATATACATGAAATAGGCATTCCGAACCTCTAGTTAATTCCTTTATAATCTGCTTTAGATCATGATTAGATAAAAGACTGATTATTTCCCTGTTATGCATCGTTTACCACAACATTATAACCATGGCAGTCCAAAATAGATTGAAAAGAATTGGTAAATATTTGATCATCATATAAACTAGCATACGGTGGTCTGTTAACCGCGGTTAGGATCAAATTATCGATTTGTTTAGATTAAAAAAATCACAATATTATATTCACTAGTATGTAACACTTTTGCATTTAATATAGATTTACTATAAATAAGTACTCCTCCACCTCTTTTATACAGTGATCTGTCTTTTCTAAATAGCGAAAAATAAGGAATGTCAAATTTGTGATTTTTAATGTCCTAGTTGAGCCAAGTTTCAATAAAAAATTATAAAATCAAACAATTGCTTATTACAAATTTACACTGCAAAATGTTTTAGTTCTCAACACTTCTTAAGTTGGCATAAAATAAAGTATATATAGTGTACGACTTATCTGAACTGTTTTCGATATTTATGGATTTAACTTATTTTGTTTCTTTATAATTCCTTTATTGTGTATTGTAACTAAAGTTCTCTTCTCTTTGCTGTCCACGATATACTTTATTGATACACCGTTTTGTGATTTTAAAGCCAATTGCTACACTATTTATGGTAGTATGTTCCGGATTTGATGATATTTGATCTTGATTCTTCTTCAATTTTTTTGCGTTGACAGTTTTTTAGAGAAACGTCGTCTCTACCAATGAATATGTTGAGGAAATGAGGATACTTACATTTTTTCTTATTAATATCTTCAACTTGCATGTTCGTCGGCCATTTTGACAATTTCACCACAACCACCATTGGTCGTTCAGGTCGCTTGCCCTTCCTGTAAAATTTCGTTGTATCAGCCTCTGTCGGTCCCTGATTAAATCATTTAATTTCTCCACATCTTTCACGTCGGCTATTTCATTAAGGTTAAATAATATTATCTGATTCTGTTTGCCAATTCCTACCGAAACTTCATTGGCTGATATATTAAATATTTCTTCTCCTGATGTATTATTTTTGTTGATGTATTATCTTTAATTGCTATATCCGCTAACTCAATCCAAGGCTGAACATCAAACCTTAATTTATCAACATTCTTATGTAACGCTTCCGTCAAATCTCAAATTTTTGCGCATAAATTATCATTTCTCTTCTGTATTAACTCCAATTATGATGCATATACACTAACGTCAGATTCTAATTTAGACATCTTAGTTTTAGTTGTATTTTTTTCCTCCTTCAGCACTTACATGGAGTTCTGAAGATCCGTAAGAAATTTCTCAATTTCATTATGCAACAATGTTGGAGCCATTTCAAACCGCGCGCGCTAATAATTTTAAAGACGCACAATTCAGAAGTATATTATATACTGCCAAGTATTTAAACAAATAATGTTCTAATAAAATACGAATAATTTCTTTTTAAGTAATATTTTTTTCAATCAGCCAAGTGGTTTAAGTTTATTAATAAATGGCACTTTAATTTTGTTTGAGGAAATATCTTCCTCTACATGTAGAGTCTCTAGTCGTATTAGCTAATGAGAGCCACATAGACGCCAAGACTGAGTCAGTTTAGTAACCTTATAGGAATATAATATGACAGTCTTATCATCTTTACGTAACAAATCCATGCTTACGACTCCCTGTACCATGCCATGATTACGATCGATAATTGGCGATGATGACGATTTTGTTGTTGATGATGATAGTCATGATGAAAACAATAAATAATCATATAAAAGCATACCGACTTTTTATTATTTAATTATGTTTTTTTCTCATATCAGTGATGATTTAATAAATTCCTGATTGGCAGACTTACTTAGAGAAGGAAAACTCCGAATTCAAACCATCCGCATTAAGAATGGGCGACCTAGTGTTTCTTTACAATCCATAAATAAACATGAAACATTTATGTCTATATAGCAGTGAAACATTAGTTATTTTGGCTATTGTACGGCTGTATATACTGACGATAATGATGGCGTGATTTTGATAAGACCTAAAGCTGAAATGGATATTTCACAGCCTTCATAAATAATTATTTATTGAATGAAATAATGGTTAACTGGAATAATATTAAACAAACAGATAATGGCAAATGATACGAATAACCCTAAGAAATAAAGCAAGTGTAATTTTTATAATATATTGTCTTAAGTCTTGTGAATGCCTAGCTAAGTCCGATCCGTGAATCTGCCCATATTTATCTTTTGTTTTAAGTCCTCTTTTTCATGAATTTATTCGTCGCATAATCTCCCCCACGTGCACAAAATTACTATCTTGAAATGGTATTTGATATAACCTTGGAATATTGAAATTACTTGCATTTGTTTTTTTAATATTACTTCAGTTAACCTTTATTACTCCTAAGTATTCCTTTATTTGGACTGTGGACTATCCATTTGTTTATTGGTTATATTTTTAATCAATTAAATTATATTTTCTCAAGTTTCACGTTGTCTTATTCGAAATTCTGTCGCTATTTAAATATTTTTATTTGATTTCGCTGATTATTATTGGATCCTCATGTTTATTTATTGATAGCGTGTAATTTTTTAAATTATTTCTTACCAACAACATACAAGTTTACTTATTTAACTAGTCGTAATTAAATCGTTTATCTAGTAACACGATTGTGTTAGTGGATGATTGAAATATATGAATAATGCAAGATCATAAATGCATTAGGAATACTAACTGGTATGAGAAAGCAACTTAGTAAAATACTGAATCTGGTATGTTTTATATGATCTTTTATTGTTTTCCATCTATATATATGGCAGCATTACCATTGTCAGGTCTAAATGGACACATCCATCATCCCGTTTCATGTGAAACGTCGAGTTTGACCTAACTACGCAGTAAAATTTATGTTGTGACGAAATGAGGACAGTTTTCCGCTGCTGAATGTAAATTAAGCCAGAGGCATCTGGGTAGTGTTCTGAATCACAGTAACAAGCACAGCAAACGGGCAGAGTGAGTCGAAAAGTCAGAAGAAAGAGTTGCCTAAAATATTAGGCTTTATTCATCATATAATGCAGATATACATGCTAAAAGACAAAGCAAAACATGTTAGTATACGAACGGTGTGAATATAAATGTGTGTACAAATAAACAATCATATCATTCTCCTCCACTGCGATTTGTAGCGTAGCGTCAGAGTCGGAACAAGACTG
>JAQBSW010012569.1:0-16419 GCA_029291075.1 Eudiplozoon nipponicum
AGTGATGGTGTTGTTGAAGCATTTACTGTTCTTTCTGTTGTTGTTGTTGTTGTTAGTGGAGCTGTTTCTGTTGTAGTCTCTGCTGCTGTTTCCGGCATTTTTGTTAGCGGTGTTGCTGTATTTTATTATTTTACTGATTTTCTTTTTGATAATGGTCATTTTGTTGCTTTGTTTGCTGCTACTGTTGTTTGTGTTACTGTTGTTGTTAGAAGTGGTGGTATAGCTGCTGTATTTACAGCTGCCGGTGTTGTTGTCTCTTGTGGTTGTGTTGTATTTTCTTCCACTGTTGTTGTTGTTGCTGTACTTTTTCTTATTTGATGGTGGTGTTTTTGATGTGGCTGATTGACGTGGTCCAATTTCAGCTTTCGCGAAAAACACTCATTAAATGTCCAGTTTTCACGGAGCTTATGTTTCGGAAACAAATACTCGTTTACTTGTGTATTTGAAATAATAGACGCTTTATGAAGCACGTTATTGCCTTCAACTAGGGGGTTGATACCGTTTTCAGGTAGCATATTATTGAAGACTGTAATAAATATGCCAGTTGGGTAAATTGATCACACATAATTATTGTATTATCGCTAAAACTTAGTTTATTGCTGATATTTGGTTTTTCACTGTGCATAATATAAAACAAATAACGGGACGTTTTACGCCTGTTGCATTACCTTATTTACCATCGTGACGTAGATTTCAAGAATTGGATTTAAGTCTCGGTGGCGTGGCGTTAAATAAAAATACATCGTCGGTTGTGGAAGATCGCTGGCTTGTTCAAATAGAAAGCGCAGCTGGCGGTTTGCTGCTGCCCCCGGATGTGATTCGATGCACACCAGAGCAGGCAGCAGATCTTCACTTTCGCCACAGACAAAATCAAATGCATTCACATGAGAGGAGTGCAAACAATAGTTGTCACGCTACCGGTCAAAAAGGAGGCGGTAATCTGACACATGCCAGCAAGTCGGTGAGTAATGTTGGTAATATTCGTAAGGAATATCATGGCCGAAATTTGCCGCTTCTTCACGATCAGTGTCCAGCTACTGCGATGCGCCAGAATTTAAGTGTTCAAAACATGAGTGAAGCTACGTTGACGAGCGCGCAACGGCCAAGCACTGGAAAAAATATCCCATCTGCTAATTCACTTTCAGAGAATTTGTATCTCCAGCCACGACAAAACATGGAGCCTCAACACCCTGATGATGAGGTGTCAACTGCTTTGCCTACTAATCAGGTAGGATAATTAAATATAAATATGTTTTCTTACATCCTATTTAAAAAAGTGACACCTTTTGCTAAAACGCATTACTTCGTCTTCTTCTTCTTCTTCTTCTTTAGGTAGTCTCGACCATAACCGATGTTAAATGTATCAATGACAATGCTTCTATGTCTGAAGATCTTGTTGCAGAATCAAGCACTGATGCTTCTCTTTGTGCACCGAAAGACAAGATTTATCTAAATAAGTCATTTGTAACCGACACAAGCCGCAAAATAGAATCACGTTCTTGTTCTCGCACAAGAAATCCTCACATACGTCGTGATCCAGTCGACCGGCCTACTGTTAGCACGACAAAACGAAATTTTGCATCTGGAAAGGAGGCTTCCGCGGGAGTAAGCTTAAATGTCTATATTGTCAACCTTGCGATGACTGTCGTTTTTCTTATGTTTGTGTTGCTTGTGCAAGCGGATTGGCTAGTGCGGCCAAAAGGAGGCTGGAGAATCGGGACTGTGCTGTGCATCGCTGACTTATCGCCGCCGACTAATTAACGTTGGATAAAGCAGAAATCGATTTGTAGGCATGAAAGCTTATATGTACACACATTTTACTACTTATTAGTTTGGTTAATGCTTTATAGACGACTCAGTAAAACTGACATCTCCATGTTGAAATGCTCTTGATTCGCTACTAGATAACAACTGATATCGTCGCGAACTGGCATTGGAGCGAACAAAGCCAATATTGTCTTGGGGACCACTATCGGAAGGTAGTCAGTTCTCGACGCCGTGATACCAAAACTCTTTGAAGAAAGTGTCTGGTGACGCAATCATTTTTACAGGGAAATTACAGCTGCGTTTTTATCGTTAAAATTATCTCTTTCAACCACACACTGTTTATCGACATTTTGCAGCCTTAAATCTAAATTTCTTCGGAGGTACATAATTTTAACCTGAGGTTTTCTTCTCATAAGCAACATTTTTGCATTACTAATCTTACCGTGCATTATTATCAACATTTTGTTGCCCTAATTTACCATTCATGCATTGCAACGTTTTCCAAGGTTTAAATGCTCCGTGTGCCTCAGGTCATTCTCACTTGTCAGCAGTAAAATGTACATGTTAATTTTCTAAGTTCGTTTTTTATTTTGCACACTATTGAGGCTAGTACGCGATTGCTTTGTTCTTTTGTGTTTCGTTTAAAGCCGGGATCTGGCGATGTCGCCCTTACCACATCCATAGAAAGCGCTGACAACTTTGGTAATTCACGTCTACTATCACCTAATACAATCGCTCCTGAATTACCACCACTGGAACACAGATCGTACGAACAAGGCTCCCATGAAGCCGTGAGCAAAGGGCGTGAGGTGTTGGTTAGGAACCAAATCGGAGCGTCTTCAGCATCACTAAACATTGCCGAAATTGACCAATGTTCGAAGTTACCTTCCATTACTGCCGAACAGTCAATAAGACGAACAAAAAAATCTTCTGTTTCTACCCCTTTAGCATCTCCTCATGTGCTTCAGACGGGAAATTCTGAATCAGCTGGTCAACCGAGAATATTCAGGTAATTCTGTTAATGGAGTTTGTATTGTAGGTAAATATACCAATACTCATGTGTGTTGCATGATTCCTGATAGTCAAACTGTTACATAGGCCATTCTCAGGAAAGTTTTTATTATTACATTTATAGATTTATTAGTTCTCATTTTGATAAGTTGAGAATAGTTTTATTTTTGCTTGTTATTTAATTTTTATAGGACAGTTTCTCGTTTGTTTAAGTTACTTGTGGCATGCGTGCGGAGCCTTGGTCTTTGTCAGTTTCTTGTACATTTTCGGTGTTAGCTTTATTATAGGCATCTAAACCACAAATTAGATAACATTTTGATTTATTTTGCTTGAATAAACTTTTTGGTGCAAATTTCAACGTTTTTTGTGGTAACACGTTTTGATTTGCTACAGTTTAATATTAATCAAGCTGACGTCATTGTGAGTTGAGTATTATTCTGAAACAGTGAACATATTTTAATTACGCTTGCTCTTCTCATTTGGAAGACCGGTTATACAATTAAGTTATCGAATAATTTACATTACTTATAATCAGCACACGCTAGAATAACTAGCTAAATGTATATATATATTCTTATTTGCAGATATATGTATCTGTTTTCCACCAAAAACCAGAATGACATAGTAAATGTGATTCATCTAAAGTACCTGGGTTTTATGTTTGACTTGTTTTTGCTTCAATTATATACCTGCTAATATTACTTTTAACCTAAACGTAGAACTAACCAGCCTGGATCTCCTTGCAAGCTAGACACCATGTTGGTTGAGAATATGCCTACAATATGGATTTACGTGTTTTAATAAAATCTTGCTTCTTTCGATGGACTTAATGGTGCGTGCTTTAATATAATATTGCTTTTATCAAAGGAGGGTGGCTCAGTGGTTAGAGCACCAGATTCCGAAGCAGACGTGCCCAGTTTCGAGCCCTGTCCGCGGCAAATTTTGGCTAGTACATGATGAGTTTCCAATAAGGACGAAACCGGTCTACTGGATGAATTACCTTTTCTACACTGCACAATTCTTAATTTATACTGACAGATGTATGTACTTAATGGGTCAGGTGTTTATATCAAGATCGCAACCTTGATTAAAATAAATGTTATCATCGCCCGCGCAACCAATGTTCGTTTGATTAATCTAACTGCACAAGCAATGTAATACCTCAGATAGGCGTATCATATTGTTTAAAAAGTTAGTTTTAATTTCTATATTTCTTGTATAAATATATAAATTTTCTGTTGCTCTAGTATTAGATAATAAATGAACTGTCGTTATTAACAGAACAGACTTTGTGGCCCATTATAAATAGTTCACAGTGCCTGATCTTCATCATCAGATACCGCTAGATGAAGATAACATAGCGAGGACAGCTTCAATTATCTCTTTTGGGTTATATGAATATACGTGATTTCACTTTGTTCTGTGCAATATATCATCGGCATTTCAAAACTTCACGAATCAGGTACTAAGAAAACTACTGTGATGATGTGATCATAGCCTCTGATAATATAGAACAGAATTTATCCGACATCAAAGAGATCCTCGCTCGAATTGATCATTGGTCTCGTGTCAAACATGGAGAAGTGCGGAGGACACTGAATCAAGTGAAGTTCTCAGGATACTCGGTCGAACATAACGTTATAATTGTCACGATATATTACCGAATGGGTAAATGCCTGTCGTCATACACACTAGGAAAATGTCTGTTTCAAGCTGCCTAACGCTCGTTTGAAATTTTTACACGTTTATATTATACCTTTTCGTGAAGTACGTGGCTTCAGATACTGCATGGCTATAGTTGATCGGCGTACATGATGGCTTGTGGTAATACTATTAACTGATCGAGATGCGTAGACTATTACCTAGGCGTTCTTGCTACATTGGGTGGCAAGCTTTTGTGCACCAGATTTTGTAGTTACTGATCAAGGTGCCAATTTCATGACATATTTTCCTAGATAATTTACAGTCCCTTTGAATCGTTATTCTTATAACAACCGCGTTTAATAATAAATGAAACGTTTTTTTTTAAAATTTTAAATGAAACGTTCTTGTGGAACGCATATGTCGCGAGTTAAAGGCTGCTTTGTATGCATCGCACGAACAGTCCGACTGGACTACCTCACTGCCATTAGTACTACTTTGCATGCGATCTAGTTATAGCGATCGCATTTGGCCACAATCCGCAAGTACTTGAAGATCTGATAAGCGGCTTTGAGCCAATGCAACAAAAACAACATTTTCTGAGTATTCTGTGTTCACAACGTACCAGAGAACACCATCCGTCAGTTTATGTTTCTAAGGAAGTATTAATCATTTCCATGTCGGAATCGACGCAGTTCAGTCTACACTGAAACCAATGTATAAAGGGCCACACTCGATAATCAACCGAAATAACATATTTTTTGTGATTGACTACAATGGAAGTCATAAACCAATGTCCATTGATCAGTTGAAGCCTTCATTTGAGTTTCGTATTCGAGCCACAATTATAAAATGAATTGATAAGGATAAAAAACAATGTAATGAAGTATGGTTCCCGATAGGCACATCTTTCCATAGGCCCTTCTTAGAGACATTACTTTCTTCATTTATAGAATTATATTTTGAGTGTAACATTAACATTTATTATTGCTCACTTTATTAATTGTAGAATAGTCTTTATTTCTGCGTTATCTTAAATAAATGCATCAAGCCGACCAATAAGGTGACATGCTGATTTATATTTCTTTACTACACTTCTTGTGCAAACCTCAACGATGTGTACGGTGACACGTTTTGAATATCTACAGTTTAACATTAATTAAATTAACGCAATTGTTAATCAAGTATTTTTTTTAAATAATGAACATATATTTCCTTTACGCTTTGCCTTCTCATATGGATTAAGGTAACACCAGTGGAAGGACCGGTTATATTATTGAGTTATCGAATAATTTCCATTATTTATATATTTGTGTATTTACAGATAAACGTTTCGGTTTTCTACCAAAACCAGCATGAAATAGTAGATTCGATTCATGTAGAGCATCTCGATTTTATATTTGACTTGTTGGTGCTTAAATTAGACGCCAGCTAGTATAACTTTGGACCTAAACTTAGAACTAGCCAGCCAGTACCTCATTGCAAGCTAGATACCATGTCACTTGCGATTGTACTATTAAGCTTAAATATCATTAAGCGTTTAATTCTATGCACATGTATCATTGAATTAATTAAGGTGAATCATAAAATAGAAAATTTAATCTATCCATTGGAACACGGTGTCGTTCTTTTACAGAAATTCTTCTTTATTTGCTAGACAAGTTGGAATTCTACACTGCTTTTACGTCTTTGGTTGGATCGTGTTTCGATATATCTTTTTTCGTCGGCTATTGGCCAAATGAATTTTCGATCCTCGTTTTTCGCCTGTCATGTCACAAGGTTGATGACGTTTGCTGTGCCACCTTGTTAAAATTGCAAGGTGTGTAGCTTGCAGTATTAATCGTTCTTCTAGCTTGCCAGTCCAGTTCAACAGTTCGATTGAGGATAATCCTTAACGGACTGTCGTCGCGGCTTGTCTCCATCAAGTATTTGACTAATTAAACAAACATTGCTTACACGTGCGAGGATAACAATTATTCTAATTCCTTGATTTGCCATCACTTGTTGCTGATGTTCATTAGTTTTGCTAAACCTCCTTGGATCAAGAACGAAGTTACGGCCTTTACTTTCTGGGACAATTATTTATCTCACAAATTTACCATCGTTATATAGTTAATTTAGCATTATATATTTTAATATACGCTCCGGTCGCGGCAAATTTTGGCAAGTATTTGACAAGTTACCAATGAGCAAGAAAACGGTAAACTTGACGAATAGCATTTGCTACGTTATTATATGCTTAGTTTGTATTGCCAATTTACATAATCGACATCCTGTCACAAATTATCAATTCAACATCACTTCTCCAGGTTGCATGATGTTTATTCTATAATTACAGAACCGGTGTAGCTTGTAAGAAATTTAGTTCGAAGGAGATGCTCTACAGGCTGCACCTGACGTAAAAGCAAACTAAAATCGTGGGTTTATATGTAGCTAAAAGTTGAGCTTAATATGCGACAGGGCTGGAGCCGTGGTCCAGTGCGACGCAGAAACGAATGGCAAATTCTTAATAAGGACGAAACTGCTGCACTTGACGAATGACATTTTTCATCTTATGCAATTGTTAATTAAAGCTGAGAACATATATATATACATATATATATATATATATATATATATATATATATATATAAATAGTATTAAGTTAAGTATAATTTGTAAGTATATTTTATCGTTGTTGTGTGTTTGTACTTTAGAGTGTCTTCATTTATATATATATATATATATATATGTATATATGATACATATGTATTACTTGATGGAATGCATGTATGTATGCGCATGCTTTTATTTGGCGCAAACAATCTTATAAATTCTTTAAATCAAGTTTGCGAAGCTTGAAATGTTTATAATCATTGTATTTAACCAGTCGTCGAGACAACAGCACAAAACTACGCCAGCCGCAACGCACTGACGCGTTTCAACCTTCCTTGATCATCATCAGAGTACGACGGCAAACTGACTATCGAGGATCAAACCGCATTGAATATATATGGAAATCAAATTGAGATATGCGGCTCTCATCTCTAGCAGTCTCGCATACATTGAACTTGACTGGAAATGTCGGCTGCACAATTTCTTAAAAAATCTTATAAATGTTTATACAATCATTGGTCTTTACAACACATGAAAACCACATTAAGCAGGTACACATGTATCATGTTATCGAGGATTTTTTAAAGGTCTCATTTTGCCTCATTATAGGTCTGCACTTAAAACTAAAAATCAGCTTTCTCGTATTCAGTCTACTTACTATATTCTCATTCTAGTGTATGAACGTTGCAAATGCAAGTAATAATGGTTTGTTTATTTCTTGTTTTCAGTTCTGCTAATGTGCATCAACTACGATATCAGGAGCAATACTCAGCTCGTACTGGCGGCGGTTACATTAGATTGACACGGATACGTCTTGCAGGAATTGTTATGTTTGTCTACGTTTCTGCCAGGCTTTATCGAAGCAACTGTGTTGCCAACACAGCTTGTCAAGTTGTGCCAACTGGTGTTTTCAACGTACTTGTGAGTGAGCTTTTTTGTTATGTCAACAATAATCTATTTCATGTGTGGTGTGAGAGTAAGTTTCATGATCGCGTTTGTGGATCTTGAAATAACCATCAACTCGATTACATTTATCAGTCTTACATGATATCAAAACTAACTTAGGCTATCAAACTTGATTTAAAGAATTGCTATCATCACCAGCGAAATCAATGATTGTTTAATTCTATAATTTAAATAAATTTATCGATAGCTGAAAAAATTCTCAGTCGTGAATGCATAGAAATTGTACAGCCGACATTTTCAGTCAAGTACAATGTATGCAAGACTACTAGAAATGAGAGCCGCATATCTAAATTTGCTTTTCTTATATACGCATTTATATTTGCTCCTCACTAGTTAGCTCACCGTCGTGCTTCGATTGTGATCATCGAAGATCAAAACGCGCAAGTACGTGTGACTGACGGTAGTTTTGCTATGTTGTTCGTCGACTGGTTAAATACAATAGGATTGGTGCTTATATCAAGCTCGCAAACTTGACATAAACTTTTTCTCGACTTCGTCTTTATTAATTTCTCTTCAGGCGAAAAAAGCTATTATCCTGCAAATTGTACTGTACTTATAAGCATTACGATTGCTTGCAAGTCAACTTATCATTAAGTAAATTAGTGTTGGCATTTTTTAGGAGATCACTTCTGCAGGTATGATTGCAAGCTTACGATGGATAATCCACAGTTGCTCACTTTTTGATTAATTGCATCTTGTTTGGAAAATAAGCTTATTTCTAAAGGCGGGCTTGATGAGTTATGCACTGTAGATATTCCTAAAATAGAATAAGAATAGTATCAAGGCATTTGTACTGCATACCTCCAATTTAGTTTTACTTTTTAATCGCTAATTTGTATGTTTAAGGATAAATGAGATCGTTTTGCCTTTTTTGTAATATTTTGTACATTTAGCAGCTGCTAAGAGAAAACTATTTTAAGCAAAAAAGAACTAACATAGGTAATGATGCACGATTGGAAATTGATTACGATTTTTCATTTGTGAAATGTATATTCATTCATGAAAACATTCAGAAAGTTAGAATAAGCCTATTTACTCATTTATCATACACAAGCATCTTGAAATTATAGAAAAACGCACACAGGTGTATAAATCTTCGAGAAGTATCCTGAGTTCATCAAACAGATGGCTCCAGAGGGGCCTTTAAGTTTTCTCATCTGGCCACTCGTTGAAGAACGAGGAAATTAAGCGAGCTACAATAAGTATGATGACAAGATTGCTTCTGCGCTAGTGAAGAAGTAACATTACAAGTCACCTTTGCGCTTTCTCGAGAACTTGTACATGCTTGAACAATCAGTGTTGACAGGCGTAGTAGGATTTTACAGAAACATGATAATTACTTTGTATTCATGATGTCGGGATAGATCGATTTCAATAGTTGTGCTTGTAATTTCCGGTTCAAAATGTAGTTTATTGTAGAATTTTAAACATTGTGTTTAAGTTGCTTTAATTTAGTGAATTCCTTGGTGTCTTTTTATAAAATTTCATGGGCATGTCAATAGGGCAATAAAGGCGCGGTCGGTTTCAGAATGACAATATTCAATTCGTCGTTTTGTTTCGTCAATTGTCACCTGGCGGCAGGCGATTTAAACATGGAGCGTCGCAATCAGGACTACTCGGAGATTATGCGTAAAATGCAGTTTGAATTGGTTAATTCTATGTCCGGTGTAACTGCTTATCCACGTCCGGAAGATCGAAAAATGTTCCGAATTCTTGACCATGAGTACGTCGACTACCGTTTTAGGAACTGTGCTAATGATTTTTGCCATTATATTAATTTAGGTTATAATGCACCATGTTTCATCAATGAGTCAACCCTTGTGTCGCGAGATATCATTTTGATGCAATTTGTTTTTTTGTCAAACACCAAAGATATATGCGTAAATATAAATGTAAGAGCAGTTTATATGCATTCACGAACAGACGGAAAGGCGAATGCCTAAAGCGATTCTGTGTGACACCAATGTGAAACGGTATCCATTATGCAAGCAAGAAAAATGAACCTGACACAAGATCTGCAGTAGATCTCGCTTAAATTTGCGCAATTGGTACAGCAACATGCTATCACATTGTCTCGTAAACTTGTGTTGACTTTTTTATTTGAAGGAGGCTACGACACGACTGATTAGTTTTACTATTTGTAACTCTTAATTGCTTCGTTTCTAAGTAATGATGTCATATCTATTTAAACATATTTTAATTCTGTTCTGGTATGTCAGATTTTCTTAAGTATTAACTTTTTATGTTTGCTTTTTAATTGATCCCCTATGAGCCATTATTACAATTATATATATATATATATATATATATATATATATATATATATATATATATATATATAATCACATTTGACAATAATATTTCTAAGATATTGTATTTTCAAATACGTAAAACATTTATTCCCAGATATTAATTGCTTGAAAACCTTAAACCCGGGAATCAATGTTTTACATATTTAAAAAAATAAATAAATATATATTTCAGTAGTATAAATCATTCATATGTAACACAATAAATGTAATAGGTCCAATAGTTCTCGCTTCTGTCCTCAATGGGTTCCAATTCAGTGCCAGTCAAAATTTCTGACTCCATTCTTATACTTGACCATCGATTTCAAAAAGTATTAGCGAATTTCCGAGGCCACGGGACCCAAATTTGTATAAGTAGGCGCTACAGTCTCAGTCTCTGAAATGGTGATTTTGCGCGGATGGTAATAATCATTATGTAGATTAAAGTGGCAAGAGACTATACTTGATGGCTGGTTTTGGCACAGTCGAAAGCAACGACGGTTTATACTCCGAACTAAGCTCCTTATTAAGCAGAGCACGAAGTTCAGATATAAGCTTGGTTATGGATGACATGAATGCTCAAGTTGGCCGCTTAAGTAACACAGAATTTCATTTAGGTGGAAGATACACTTTAAGCTCGACGCGCAACGATAATAGTGAACGGCTTTTGGATAGCTGCGCGGAACATAGATTATATTTAAGTAGTACAAACTTCAGACGTAGTGTCAGAAGTCAGCCCCAAACATCAGGACTTAAATAAATCATGTAGCAATTAGTTACAGATAGTTTGATTGCATACAGGAATGTTGTTATTTTTTGAGAAATTATGTCGACTCGGACCATTCTCTTATCCGTTATAGCATTTCAGTTAATTTTCCTGGAAAATAAATAAGAATAAACCCTAAATATATTTAAGTGAACACGTTGTGCAACATGGCGTCCTCCAGCACCCGGGCAGCGATGGACTCAAATGGATCATGTAGCAATTACTTATAGATGGTGTAGTTGCATCCAGGATTTTCGTTCTTTTTGGAACACTTATGTCGACTCGGACCTTAAACTTATCTGTTGTAGATTCGCACTAAAATTTTCCGGTAAATAAATAAGGATAAACCCCAAATAGATGCAGGCAAATTCGAATAACCATCCTTCCGACAAAAATGAATATATTCTAAAATTTAAGCTAACTGATATTGATGGCGAAAATCCGAATTTACTTTGGTCCAAGGTAAGTTCTACCATGCACAATGCAGGTACTACTGCATGTGGCATTGCAGACCACAGTAGAAATAAAAATTGGCTCTCTGTAAAATATATGAAAATACTCAAAACAAATTTTTTTAATATTATACGCGCTCTCTACACAAATAATTCTGATCGCGTTAAGGTCTACAACGAATTAACGCACAACTTTACAACCAGCAGTGGTGTTCGTCAAGGCTTTCCACTTTCACCATTTTTGTTTAATTTTGTAATCGATGCTATTATGACCAACACTTTTCCACACACGCAGGATGCAGGTGATGAAGTTCTTCCGGGCGGTAAACTAGTCGATCTTGACTATCCAGACGATATCGTACTATTATTCGACAATTAGGATGCTTCTCAGGCAACCTTGAATATATTAGAAGATTCCGTCTCTCGGTTTGAAATTCCCGCCCTCTGAATGTAAGTTACTTTTACAGGATCACCCACCACTTACTCCAACTCTGCGACTTTAAAATGAAGATCTAGACATAAGTGACAGGTTTACATATCTTTGGAGCTCTATCAATAACTTAGGCAATATGTCCGACGAATTGAGAATTACTATACACTAGTGAAACTTGGCCTTTTAGAGTTAATCATTTTAGACGCTTACAGGCATTCGACCATCGTTGATTGAGAAGCATAGCGCATGTTGGTTACCAACAACAAATAACTAGCGTTGACATCCGTAGACGTATTTTTGGATCTGACAATAAGTGCTCGTCGTTAGAAAAACAAATAAGGCTCCATTAACTTCGTTGGCTCGGTCACGTTTTGCGTATGCCCTCATTTCGATTGCCCAGTAGAGCTCTGTTCTCTCATCCAGCACCAAATTGGCGTAAGAAACAAGGTGGGCAGATTTTGACATGGCAGAAACAATTAAAGTCACTTACATCCAAATTGAGTAGTATAGGACCCACTCGTCTGCCGGGATGGGGTCCTCGTGCACATCACATTTCTTGGTTAGAAACCCTTAGCGATATGGCATCGAATCGAGCTCAGTGGCGATCTTGTTGCAGATGTCTAGTAGAATCATCTTCGTAACTTTCTTTTCTTAGTAGAGCAAAGTTAGCTGCGAGGTTTGGTTTGTTTATGACGTGATACAGTGAAAACCGCAAGGAAGCTGTATTGCTGATGTCGCCTTGCCCGAATGCTAACTTGGCCATAATAGTGTTGTGGAGAGGTTTAGTTTGCCTCATTTGTGTGAGTTATCCAGATAAATTTACTCATAGTATCTTGTTATTCTCTCTCTCTTTCTCTTTTTCTCATAAATCTCACTAATAATTTGTCTAAAATATTATTTCTACTATTTTTTTTTCACTTATGGTAATATGGCAGTGAAACATTGGTCCCTTTTGGCTTTTGTATGGCTGGGCATGATGATGATGATGATAATCATATCACTGAGTCCAATATCGGATTACAAAATATAGAAAATAATTCAAATAGACTACCATTCATTAAACGTAGGTTAGGTTGAATCAAGCTGAACAACAAGAAATTCTGCTACGTAAATTTGATAAACTAGAAACCAATATATGGGGTGTATCCGAAACCAAAATGCCGGATCCTACGAGTATTACAGAACCAGGTGCACCATTTTTATCTATGCGTTATTTACTTCGATCCACTGTTTCCACGAAGTTTTCTCAAATTAATAAATTTGGCGTCGGTATTGTCCTTAGCTCACGAGCTGAAACTTGATTAATTGAATGGATCCCCGTAAACAACAGACTTTTTGTAGCGCGTTTGAATAAATCTACTAAAATCAACGACAGAGGCCTTAATCAACGTTGCCTTTTCGTTGTACCAGCATATGCTCCCACCGATTGGAGCACTGAGGACAGCAAGGACGCTTTTTATTCTGGCATAAGCGCTTTATTAAGTAGAGCAAGAAGTTCAGATATATTCTTGGTTATAGGTGACACGTATGTTCAAGTTGGGTACTGCAGCATCGCAGCATTTCATCCAAGTGGCAGGTACTCTTTAAGCACAATGTGCAATGATAATGGTGATCGATTGTTGAATAGCTGCACGGAACATAGACCATATTTAAGTAGCGCAAAATTCAGGCATAGTGTACGACGTTGCGCGACATGGCGTCTTTCAGCTCCCGGACAACGGTTGTCTCAAATAGATCGTGTAGCAATTAGTTATAGATGGCATTGATGCATTCCATATTGCCGTTTTTTTAATCACTTATGTCCTACGTAGATTTGCACTCAAGTTTTCCGGAAAAATAAATAATAATTAGCTTCAATTAGATTTAAGAAAACTAGAACACGCATTTTCCGAAACAATAATGGAGATATTTTGAAGTCAAAGTTAATAGCTGTTAATGGCGAAATCTAAGAATTTACTTTGGATGAAGTTAAAACACGTTAATCATTTGGTCTCTGTAAAATCATTGGAGATTCTCAAAACTAGGCGCTTAATTTCAGCTTGCTCGGATTACAATAATACTCGTAGAGTTGTAAAACGCTAAATTAAGCCCAGTCTAAATGTCGACTTTGGATATTTTTGGACCACAATAGTCGAAGATATGGAAGAAGCGTTTGCATCAGGTAATAGCAGGTGTTTGTTCAAACTTGCTCGCGCAACAGATCCGAAAAAAATAGAAGTTAACGAAACTAAAAATACCAGTAACAACCATTTAAGTCGTCTTGATAGGTGGGCTGGGCACTTCAAAGATCAACGTTTAGGCACCTGCGTGAGTTCTGATTATCGAAAGTGTGCCTACTAAAGTGGATATCTACCATATGGGCGTCTTATTTCATGGTTTCAAACCCTGCGCGATATGACATCGAATCACGGTCAGTGGCGATCTTGTTGCTGATCTATGGTAGAATCATACTCGTAACTTTCTTTTCTTATTTGGACAGAAATAGCTGCAGGGTTTTGTTATGTTCATGACTTAAGACAGTGAAAATTGGAAGGAAACTCTATTGCCAATATTACCTTGCCTTAAAGCTGACTTTGCCATAATGATATTGTGTATAAGTTTAGTTTTCTTCAATTCTGTTTGTTATCTAGGTGAATATATTCATTGTGACTAGGTCCTTCTATCACATAAATCATTCTTCTTTAATAATTTGTCGTCCTAAATTATTATTTTTGACTTTATAAGTACGTTTTTTATTTTTTTAAATTTCTTTTTATAGTTATATAGCAGTTAAGCATTAGTTACTATTGGCTTTTGTACGGTTGTACAGGATGAATGACTTTTGTATTGCTATGCATGATGATGATGATGATGATGATGATGATGATGATGATGATGATGAAATGTAATACACATCGTACATAATTCGTAAAGCGAACATTTGCAAGATTTTGAAAATGCAGAATGAGCGTGGATAGCAAGCAAGGAGGGTAAGAACATTGTGCTGAGTTCCAGCGAACAACACTTAAGGTTCTTTAAATCAAGTTTGCGAGCTAGAAGTAAACACCAATCCCATTGTATTTAACCAGTCGTCGAACAACATAACAAAACTACCGCCAGCTGCAACGCACTGACGCGTTTCGACCTTCCATGATCATCATCAGAGTACGACGGCTAACTGACTATCGAGGATCAAACCGCATTGAATATATATGGAAATCAAATTTAGATATGCAGCTCTCACCTCTAGCAGTCTTGCATACATTGAACTTGACTGGAAATGTCGGCTGCACAATTTCTATGCAGTCACGAACATGAGCTGTTTGTAGCTTTCGCCACATATACATATATAGGCAGCACAATTCAACAATAATTGTTTGCGTGGGTGGTGGTAACAATTCATTAAATCAAGTTTGCGAGCTTGAAGTAAACACCAATCCCATTGTATTTAACCAGTCGTCGAAAAACAACAAAACTACCGCCAGCCGCAACGCACTGATGCGTTTCGACCTTCCTTGATTATCATCAGAGTACGACGGCAAACTGACTATCGAGGATCAAACCGCATTGATTATATATAGAAATCAAATTTAGAAATGTGATTCTCACCTCAAGCAGTCTTGCATACATTGAACTTGACTGCAAATGTCGGCTGCACAATTTCTATGCAGTCACGAACAGGAACTGTTTGTAGCTTTCGCCACATATACATATATAGGCAGTACAATTTAACAATAATTGTTTGCGTGGGTGGTGGTAACAATTCTTTAAATCAAGTTTGCGAGCTTGAAGTAAACACCAATCCCATTGTATTTAACCAGTCGTCGAACAACATAACAAAACTACCGCCAGCCGCAACGCACTGACGCGTTTCGACCTTCCATGATCATCATCAGAGTACGACGGCAAACTGACTATCGAGGATCAAACCGCATTGAATATATATGGAAATCAAATTTAGATATGCGGCTCTCACCTCTAGCAGTCTTGCATACATTGAACTTGACTGGAAATGTCGGCTGCACAATTTCTATGCAGTCACGAACATTAACTGTTTGCAGCTTTCGCCACATATACATATATAGGCAACACAATTTAAACAATAATTGATTGCGCGGGTGGTGGTAACAATTCTTTAAATCAAGTTTGCGAGCTTGAAGTAAACACCAATCCCATTGTATTTAACCAGTCGTCGAACAACCTAACAAAACTACCGCCAGCCGCAACGCACTGACGCGTTTCGACCTTCCTTGATCATCATCAGAGTGCGACGGCAAACTGACTATCGAGGATCAAACCGCATTGAATATATATAGAAATCAAATTTAGATATGCGGCTCTCACCTCTAGCAGTCTCGCATACATTGAACTTGACTGGAAATATCAGCTGCACAATTTCTATGCAGTTACGAACATTAACTGTTTGCAGCTTTCGCCACATATACATATATAGACAATACAATTTAACAATAATTGATTGCGCGGGTGGTGGTAACAAATTCGTTAAATCAAGTTTGCGTG
>JAQBSW010012570.1:0-16412 GCA_029291075.1 Eudiplozoon nipponicum
TGATGATGATCATGGAAGGTCGAAACGCGTCAGTGCGTTGCAGCTGGCGGTAATTTTGTTATGTTGTTCGAAGACTGGTTAAATACAATGGGGTTGGTGTTTACTTCAAGCTCGCAAACTTGATTTAAAACTTTGTGAAACTGTCCGTGCAAAGCTACTACCCGCGTACGCAAAACGCGGCATTGGAATACATTTCTTATGTTCTTCACTAGTTTTAAATTTCGGAATGAATGTTCTAAACAAACTAGAGTTGTTCCAATGAAACAACCATTGATCATTCCGATAGCTAATATCTTCAAATATTACTTGTAATTTTTTAAATACGCCCATTAAGCCTAAATTGTAGGCTCGATTCCTAGATGATGTATTAGCTACCCGGAGTCGTGGTGACGACTATATAATATATTTCTTAAACTTAACTTATCAGATGAGTGAATTCCAATTTACGACTAAAAGGCGTCATCAGCGGATTTCCAGGTGCTTGATGCAACATTCATTAGAAATGCTCTGACATTGAAAAGAAATGGATATAGGAAGGATATTTACTCCTTTATTCGAATATCAAGTCGAACCGTTTGTAAGAAACGAAAATAGGCACCTTAAAATCGATGACAATGAGAGACTGTATAATAGCATATGTAAAGCATGGGAAGAGTGAATAAAAAAGACTTTAATAACACCAATTCTGTTTCTTCCCTTCCGAAGATAATAAAAGCAAAAATGACATATGTCATAGGTAGATTTAATTCTAAATCAAAGTACGTAAAATCAGACAAAGCGAATGATAGGAAGAGCATTGTATAACTTGACACAAAACCAAGAATAAAAGATAATCATTAACAATATAAGAGAATATACGATCAATCTTAAGACAATTCATTAAACTGGGCAGTAAGCTACCTAACCAATCACAGGCGTGCCAGCGAAACCATGTGTCCATTTAAGGTTGGAAAAAAGTAACATCGAACTGTATGTCGTTATGAACATGTTAATAAGTCTGAGATTTTGACTCTCCGCGATTTGCGTTCCTGGCTTGTCGCTTTGCACTAACAGTTTCGCAAAAATCTGATTGATCCCCATTTCCAAGTGCGCATCGATTTTGTCTTCGTTTTGGCTGGTTGTGAATTAGTCCCTTTCTTCCGAAGGCTTCAACATCGTTCATACTAACCACTGGAAATGAGGTACGATCTAATCTTCGCTGACTGGCAACGTCTCGGAACATAATTTCCAGTTCCATCATCAGGCTTCTAATCACATAAATACACACCACAATACTCAAAATAGCAGATTTAAGCAAACCAAGAATAAAAGATAATTATTAGCATTACAAAAGAATATACGATCAATCTTAATACAGTCCATTATACTGGGCAGTAAGCTTCCTAACCAATCACATGCGTGCGTGAGAAGCCGTGTCCATTTAAGGTAAGAAAAAGAAAACATCGAACTGTATGTCATTAAGACTATGTTGATAGGTCTGCTATTACACTTAATTCCAAGCAAACTGGACGTAAAATTTACTGAGATGGCTTTCGACGCTTATCAATATGCAATCACAAAATAACAACATTTATTTAGGAGTCCATTGAAATTAAATTCAAAGAAGACAAGACTGAAACAGCGGTGGAAACATCGCTTGACTAAATAAGGAAGGAAACGATTAATTCACTAATCAGAATCCGAACACACATTCAGTAAAAGGTTAAGGATACTGAACTAAACTTAACTAATATTTGGCTTTACAAATTTGCTTAATTATAATCCATTTAAAAATAACTTACATTGTAATCCTCTTCACAGTCATATTTTAAATCTTGTTACTATATTACATATGTTAATTTAGTGCAGTCATTTCGTGTAACATATATTCGTAAAATGATTGTCAATTATCATCTTTCTTTAATATATTACTTGGGTCGTACTAACAGTATGCCTTCTTGTTTGCCCTTCATTTATTTTAACATCATGACTTAATCAAGATCAATCTTTGTACACTGATCATTTATTCTAACATTCTTTTTTTACGTGTGTAAAGAATTTATATGATTGACTCCTTTCTTGATAGCTTCATTTAACATAGTAAGGAAAATAATAGTCACCTTCTAAAGAATGGGAATAAAGATGTAGAAAATATTTAGGCTATACACACACACTCTTAGCCATATCATTTATGTCAGACGATGAACATGAAAATAATCGATGGCTGTATGCTTTAATGTATTATATTTACCTGATCGAATTAAATTTTATAGAAGCATGCACATACGCCAATTTGAAGAAATGGTAGTAATTGATTCAAAATCAGTTATCAAAACGTTTAACTAACCTAGTCAAAATCTAATTTCTGTTTTTTATTAAAATTAACTGTTTATACTAGGTGTGATGAGCTTTCCATTGAAGCAGATACTCAGAAATAATTATCAAAATATTTCGAATGGAGAAAATGATGGCATGGATCAAATAAATCCTGTTGGCAAAAAAATGAGCAGAACAGCGAGTTCTAGCTTCGTGTATGCTATGTAGTGCTTCTTTATGCCTAATTATTTATACGCCAGCAAAACTTTGTATACATGACTTTTTCTATATAAAAAGTAGTAACCTATCACATAGGAAACAATTTTCTGCTCTCATTCTTCTAAGAAAATGACAACAACTGCAAACGATTACCATCTACAAAAACGAACACAGAAATCTGAACAATTGGTATGCTCATGAAACGACGAGCCCAATAAGTGCTGAAAGGAGACAGAATCCCACACATTTTATCAACTCACGTATGAGGCATTTTATTGGGATAATAGCAACTTGTCATTTTTAACCCGATAGTTGAGCCTCAAAGTCAAAGACATCTTCTCATATTTTTGGCATAGACACAGAAAATTTTTAAATTTTGCGTTGAGAAAAACAAAGGGTGGCTTCAAAAAACAGATGGTACTTCTGCAAACCCAGTACCGAAATACGCTATCAAAATTGTTTTAATTGCACTAAAACTTAATTTGTTACTTAACAAAATGCAAATAAGCAACTGACCCAGACCATTAAAATGCTGTCACTAGAAGCCAAAATTCAAGAAGAATTTCCACTTTCGCTTACCTTTTATAAAGTGGCTAAATATCAGCATAACATCTTTTGACAACCAATTTCATAAAAGCAGTTGCTTCATGTAAAACTTTTCAACATGCAAGTTCCAAGACCCGAGAAAAATGATCTAACTGAAGTTTGCGAACAGCAACTAAATACTGATCCAATATACTACCTGAAGAGCCGTGCAGCTTAGTAAATGTGCCACCATTTATATTTACTGTGTGTTACGACGCGTCTTGGTTTTTATCACCGAACACAAAATATAAGAACCACATCTCAGCGTTTCAAAAATTATATATTTCGGTTTGATCTGCATCAAGAAGTTATCTTATAATGATCAAGGAATTTCTTTACGCTTTAACGGTAGGTTACAATTTTGTACCACCACTCTCGTTTAAAAAACTTTTTTTTTAAATTATGTTGTGTATATGAATACAGCCATAATGCAGAAAAACTCATTTTCGTAGTAACATTTCGTTCATGAAGCCTAAAATCCGACAAAGTAGACTTGATTATTTAAACCAAGTTTGCGATCTTGATATAAACACCTGTCGCATTATGCCAGTATAAACTGAGCATTATATAATGTAGGAGAGGCAGTTCATCCAGTAGACCGGTTTCGACATTATTGGGAACTCTTCACGTAATTTCTATAATTTGCCGCGGACAGAGCTCGAATTTTGGCACGTCTGCTTCGGAATCTGTTGTTGCAACCACTAAGTCAACCTGCCTGTCTACTGGATCAAATGCCCTTTTACCATTAAACAATGATTAGTTTTTAATGAAAATTTTATGCATATAATGGGACTGGTAGTTGTATCAAGATCACAACCTTGATTTAAATAAATATTATCACCACCCGCGCATTTAATGCTCATTTAAGTAGACATCATGTAAATTTACTAGTTGTGTATGCTACAATTAAAACATTGTAAGAGATGATGAAGTAGAAAACACGTGTATAACTCACCCTCATTCTTCGGTATTCGTATACTCGTGGTACACCCTCCAATACGAGGATGCTTGCGGCACCAACAGCTCCACTGGCCACTGCAATGTATCTTGCGAAACGCGGAACCTTCATCTTCTAAAGAAAAAACAAAGAAAATAAAAAATAAAGTATTTAAAATATGACGACACCAATTCAATTTGTATATTCTTGGTTGCAGTAAAGTAATGTATATTCGATTACGTACTAGGTGTTACATACCTATTAAAAAGATATTTCAAATAGAACCACAAAGATATGCCAAAGTCATGTCAACAAACAGTATTAGCCCATGTACACACTCATAATGGAGACTCATTTGTTGGAGCCGGCACGAAACCAAAACCCGCTATAAAGACAATACAATTAAACAATAATTGATTGCGCGGATGGTGGTAACAATTCTTTAAATCAAGTTTGCGAGCTTGAAGTAAACTACTAGAAGTGAGAGCCGTATATCCCATTTTGCTTTTCATATATATTCAATGCGGTTTGATCCTCGATAGTCAGTTTTCCGTCGTACTCTGGTGATGATCATGGAAGGTCGAAACGCGTTAGTGCGTTGCGATTGGAAGTAGTTTTCTTATGTCGTTCGACGACTGGTTAAATACAATGGGATTGGTGTTTACTTCAAACCCGCAATATATTATGTCAAGTAATGTAGGACACCGTCCAACTGTTCAACCTTATGAATTATATCCGTTTTGAATGCCACAGTTTCCGTAATTTGTGGGTAAACGTGTACTGTGTTTTAAACGTCCAGATAATGAAGCCAGAAATGAGGTTTCGAAACATTGATGCAGTAATATATAGGCTACTTAGATTCTCCAAGAATAGTAAACGCCTGTAGAGCGGCGCTATCAGGTGGAGTACAATTACCAATGTTGCATAAATATCGTGCATCTGGAAACGAAGGCACAGAAAATTGCAGATCGATTACCCATGTCATCATCATCATCATCATCATCATCATCATCATCATCATCATCATCATCATCATCATCATCATTATCATCATCATAATCATAATCATCATCATCATCATCATGCGGAGCCGTTCAAAAGCCAAAAATGACTAATTTTTCACTGCCATATAACCATAAGTTGTTCATGGTTATATAAGAACCGTAAAAGAACACTAGGTTGCCCATTCCTAGTGAGGATGGTTTGTATTCACAGTTTTCTTCTCTTAGATAGTCTGGAAACCAGGGCTAATGAGCAGTATCTGCCCAGATACAAATGGCCAAAGTTTCCTTCAGCAGCCGAAACTTGCCCTTTGCATCTGGCTAGGTTGCTCTCATTCCGTCAAACACATTTAACAATACAAGTTACTAGGCAGTTAGACAAAACTTAAGGCTTCACATGAAACGGGATGATGGTTTTGTCTACATAGCACGGCGCAATTCTCCAAACCAAACCTTCTACACAATTGGTTTTGTATTTTAGGGAAAAACAACTTCCCATGTGGCAATGGGATAATACTTCCCACGGAACTAATTCTATAATAGCTCCATACTTTATTGCGGGATCCTAGGGATGAGAAGCCAGTAAGAAAAAAGGCGTTCGTCAATAGGTCACAACTCTATTATGCTGAAATACTTGCCCTACTGATCCTTTATAAACTAACGTGTTGCTAAGTCCGTCACATCTAAAGCATGCTATTATTTACGCCAATTCTTTGAAACTAATAGCGACAGCTAAACATGGTTGCATCTGCGGACTTCTAGGACGCATTCGACTCTGTGGCACTAAGGATGCCATGGCTAACTATGCCTAACTAAGGCTCTCTAATCAACATTTTTCGTCTACTCGAAACTTCATATGTTGATTCACCAACTTGGTTACGTATTAGTAGCGATTTTCCTGAATCTTCTGTTATTGGCTCCGACATTCCATAATAGTCAATTATGGTTTCGTCTTTGTTCTTTGTTGGGGTCTCAGCTACATTGACATGATTCGAAAACGATGGTGGTGGTGACCAAGAAAAATAGATGAGTGTGGCAGAGGTAAAAGTATCTGACATTCTATTCCAGGAAGCGGCAAAACATCAATTTCTATCAAGTGGAAGATTGGTCAATAGAATTAATTTTTTTATTTGTTAGGAAGTTATTTGTTTAGCCACACACAGCACCCATTGCCTGGACAAATCGTTATCATATAATACTATCAAATTTAAATATAACTTGATTTTGACCAATTCATGGGTGAAGTAGATCATCCAGTGTCACAACTGGGTTAGAAACTGAGTTAGTTATGTTTCTTCTGTTGAATTTTGAGCTGAAAAAGTATAAATTTCGCGTCCCAACCAAAAGATTATACTTTCCGTTAATGCCGTCGTTGGTTTATCATTCTGATCGTTTCTGAAAAAAATGTTACTAGATGCGCAATACCTAATATACAATTGCATACATATAAGTTCTTCGCCACAAACAGTATCTAGCTGTTATATATTTAATTGAATGATGCCATGATTACCGCGGAAATGTGATAACTGATATCGATCAAGGCCAGAAAGGTATGGATTTGCAAGAGTAACAGGCATTTAGACAATTTTTGTGAACTTTAGCACACATTGAAATCCATTGTGTTGGTACCATGTACCGAATCGGCAACCATACTGTTGATTTCAAGTACTGACACAATAGACATAGTGTTGCTACCCTGTATACAGATTTGGTATATATATATATATATATATATATATATATATATATATATATATATATATAGTGAGTTGGCTTTGGAGTCGCAATGTCAAAGACTGTAGGTTTAACCATTCGTATAGGAGAATGCACATCACTACAAAAGCCAAAAGTAACTAATGGTTCACTGCCATATATGTGAACTGTAAAAGAATACTAGGTCGCCCATTCCTAGTCATGAAAGTTTCTATTCGGAGTTTTACTTCTCTTAGATAGTCAGCAAACCAAGGCTGATGAGCACTATTTGGCCAGACACCAGTGGCCTAAGTTACCTTCAGCAGCCGAAACTTGACCTTCGCGTATGGCACGCTTCCCCTCATTCTGTCACTACACATTTAACAATAAATGTTACTGTGCAGTTAGACTAAACTCGAGGATTCACATGAAACTGGATGATGGCTGCGTCCCTTTTTTAGACCAGGCAAGGTTCATGCTACTATTCCCGGACTGACTAGCTTGTGCCCGCCGGTCGTCAGGCCGGAATTTCTATAGCTCGGTATCCCAAAACCATTGTTTTTGTACATTTTTAGGTCTCCATCTTTATTATATACAGACAATTGGCTTTGAAGTCGCATTGTCGAAGACTTCATGGCCAGCTCATTATATATAATATATACCGAGACTATAAAGGATATCAATCCTATGGTTGACGAATCGGCACATGGTACCAACAATGGATTTCAAGATATACCACTACACAGTGTTACATCAGAACAATACACTGTTGCTTTACAGCCGCAAAACCATGAAGTTCAAAGTTATGTGTAGGCTGTAAATGAACACTAGGTCACTCATTCCTAGTGAATTTATTCTTTATTAATCACCAGATTTTGTATATCAGATAAAATAGGCTAACTATCTCCACATTCCTTTTACGGTGGCGGTATAAAACGACGTTTTAGTTGCAATAAAGAAAGTTGTATTTTAAAAATGGAACGCACAGTGTTATTTTTATGAAACCTGTTGCACAAAATATCAAAACTACCGTACGTGTGGCTGATCCAACTTAACCAAATTGTTATTCTCTAGATACTTCACCTCTACAAGAATTATCCCGTGTACTTTCCCTAGCAAACGTTTCTGCTCTTAATACAAATCCTTCGTAACAAAATAAAGTGACAATCAACATATTAAAGGTTCTGGCAAAAACACAACTTCATCATTTAGAATGAAAGAGATATTTCAGTTGAATAGATACCAAATGGAGACAATAAAAATGGAAGACTTTGTATGAGTCACGATGAAGCTGAACTACAAGAAGCTATAAGTGACTGTACGGTAATGATTACACCAGGCTTCATCGAAAACAAAATAGTAAGAATTAGTACATTGGAATTGTGTCAATGAAAACGCATAAATTAGGTAAATTAATTCCGAACCAAATAAAGAAGACTTAGCATTTAGTGACACATGAAGTTCATTAAATTTTCTGTGGTGAACAGATGTGAGCGTGAGAAACCATGCGATAAATTTAAGTGAGGAAAGGTAAACATAAAATGGCTTCAAATGTGGACATATGAGTAGACCCGATCGAACTCATCACTTGATAGAGGCTGGCCAAACTATAACCAGGGAAAGATGCCCACGGATTTCGCTATATGGCCGGAAATAAATAAGTAGAGTATATAGATAATTCATTAAAAGCAAATCAAAAGATAACATGGAACATTAATGCAGTCTAAGAACATATATGTCTAATAATGAAGAAAATAATAGCGAATAAAACGAAGCAACGCTTAATGGAATTAGTATTAGACGAAGTATCTATCAGGCGAACTAGGCCACCACCCGCGCAGTCAATAATTGTTTCATTGTATTGACTATATATCTGTGTGTGGCGAAGGCTACAAACAGTGATGTTCGTGACTGCATAGAAATTCTGCAACCGACATTTCCAGTCAAGTTTAATGTATGCAAGACTGCTAGAGGTGAGAGCCGCATATTTAAATTTGATTTCCATATATATTCAATGCGGTTTGATCATCGATAGTCAGTTTTCCGTCGTACTCTGGTGATGGTCATGGAAGGTCGAAACGCGTCATTGCGTTGCGGCTGGCGGTAGTTTTGTTATTTTGTTCGACGAATGGCTAAATAAAATGGGATTGGTGTTTACTTCAAGCTCGCAAACTTGATTTAAAGAATCCTTGTTAGGTAAACAGATTATTTCATCCACCAGCTGGTTTCTTTTCTAGAATATCTTCTCCAACGAAACTTCATTTCATTTCATAAGTATAGCACTTTCTCTTTTTTATCTATTTGACTGTTATTTCATTATAATTTAACTCTTCTACTGTTCACTTTTTCATATAGTCTTGAGTATTTTTTACTATCACATACATCTTTTGCACGTAAATTGCATACAAACTTAATTTGTTCTACATTAAGCTATCGTGGTAAAAATTACAAGTTAATCATTGCAATACTGCTCTTCTGTTCAGACCTTCTCATCAGTTATAAGATATTTAATTATTTATTTGACATTCGCTTCGGACTTCGACTCTCCCTGGTCTTATTTTAATCTCGATCACGTTCTACAGATGCCTGCGATCCTTGCAAGACTCGCTCGCCTCAATCCTGCCGACACCATCAATTCATTCGTCACGACAACGGACTCCAACGGTCGACGTCTACCTCCGGGCCGCCATCTTTTCATCTTCATCTTCGTTTTCGATCTCACATTCACCTTGAAGATCTGATACTTCACGGACTATCTCCAATTGATCTTGTCTAGTCAAATGGAACTTCGCTTATATTTATTTTTCACCAGATTGAACTATCTTGATGTTAATGATAACTTTTCCCTCCCCAACCCCTCCCCCTGCTATTAAATACTTTGCTAGTCACAATTCCACTCACCTCCACATATCCTACCCTTGATTTGCTATTTCAATGATTGGGCCAGTTGGCCTTTGATGCCAAATAAATGTATTATTATTATTATTATTATTATTATCTTTTTGACTAATTAATTCTTATCTGCAATTGCTTTCGTCCATAACACAATTTAGGGTTGAACGCCTCCGTTTTATTATTATGATTTGTTCTCCCTGGCTTACTATTCCTATGCTTAATTCTACCCTCTCCATTTAATTATCTCTCTCCTGTCATTAACTAAGTTGACGCAATTATCGCTTCATCCTTTAACAAATATAGGCTCGAAATATAAATTTAGGATTTAGCTGAATTATCATATTATCATCAACGTTAAATCGTTACACCCTTTATATAAATCTTTGCCATAGGTATACAGCATTCATTAAAATGCATCTAAACTAATCAAATAACGCGTGCAATATTTATGCCAAATAAAGTACGCCTGGCGTCAAATCCATTTGTATGACAATACAAATATGCATAAAAATTACATAAATATAAGTGACCATTATTCTATTAAAAGTTATACAATTCGAAGGACATAGACATGGACTTTCTGGCAACTATAAATTTAAAAATAGGCATGGCTTGGGTATGAATAGATTTCTATCTAAAATGTAAAGGTATTGTTAATTTAAATTTTTACTGTGGAAAAAATGTACACACCCCCAATGACGAAAGAAAATAATAGCTTTAAAAATATTGTAGTTTAAAATTGCTATGCTGACAAAGTTCGAGCAAGAAAATACTTGTTAAAAAATAACACAGAAGCCGTTTCTCAATCGATTTAAATTGTGAAATATCGATTAAGGGCATACACAAACCAAATAGACACATAAATAAACGGAAACCTAGGCTTCTCACACCTCGGGGATCAAAAGAGCCTATGCCATAAAGGCCTCCCCAATAAACGCTGTTAGCCATTAAATCCCTTCAGATTATCGCCTATCCGAGAAACTTGGTAAAAGATGAAATGGTACGGTGTGATCAAGTGACCAATATATGAATGATTGCATCCACCATCATGTCCATCATGGCCTCGATTTTGTTGCGTTGCCTCAAGTTGTATTCGATGAACCAGTCCGGATAGCCATTATTTCTCAACGCTTCACGAAGAAAATTTAGCTCTACTTCAATGTTGTCCGGTGAACAAATCCTGCGTATTCGTGTGCCCAAATTTATTATTAGGTTCCTTTTGTACGCCCTTGGCACACTACTCATATAATGGATATATTGTGCAGTCCAGCTTGATTTCTTGTGAACTGACCTTGAGAGAGTACCTTCTTCATCTCTCGTTATTCCTACATCTAGGAAGGATAAATATCCGTCTTTTTCTTCTTCTATTGTAAACTTGATTGCCTGGTCTACCTTGTTTATGTGATGTAGCAGTGAATTTGTATCTTCATCATTTTCAACGACCATGAATGAACTATACGGACTATAGTCAGGCGATGTTACAAATTCTGAATGACAAATCAAAATTTAAACGCGAAGAGGTACAACGCGACACTACGGCAAAATTAGAAAATTCCATAACGAAGATTCTAAACCGAATTATTTCGAAGGTCGAGGCTAAACAAGAAATCGACATAGAGCACAAAAATGCTTTTATTACAGAATGCAAACATGCCAAGCCTGTAGGTTCAACGCAACCGATATTATATGGGTTGCCCAAGGTTCACAAAATGACCAACAATGAAGGACTTCCGCCTTTCATCATCATCATCATCATCATCATCATCATCATCATCATCATCATGTCCAGCCACACAAAAGATAAAAGTGGCTAATGTTTCACTTCCATATAACCATGAGTAAAAACGATATAAGGAATTTAGAAAAATTATTAGAGTTTTATGATAAGAGAGAGACAGAGAGTGAAGGAATACCTTGTTACTATGAGTAAAGTTATTAGGATAACTCACAGAATTAAGGCAAACTAAACCTATCCACAACACCATCATGGCCAAGTTAGCATTCGGGCAAGGCGACATCAGTAATACAGCTTCCTTTGGGATTTCACTGTATCACGCCATAAACAAACCAAACCTCGCAGCTAACTTTGCCCTACTAAGAAACGAAAGTTACGAAGATGATTCTACTAAACATCTGCAACAAGATCGCCACTGAGCTCGATTCGATGCCATATCGCATCCAACCACAACATGGAGAGCCTACCTCTTCTATGACAGACTATACATCAGAATTGTCTCGGTAGACTGTCGAGCAGGATGTGCATAACCATCAAACACTGTTTTAGTAACATATATCATCATCACAGACAACACCACACAACTCATTAATAACCTATGTTTCACTGCCATATAAACATAAGAAACTGTTTTAAACAAGAAAACAATTAAAAAAGAATAATAATGAAAGAGCAATAATTTAGTCAAGCAAATTATTAAGATAGAGTGATCTATGAAGGGTTAGGATCTAGTTAATAAGGCTATATTTACCTAGACAACCCGCAGAAGTGATGAAAAATAAAACTCAACACAACATAACTGTGGCACAGTCAGCTACAAAGCAAGGCAACATCGAGTAAATTTATCAGGATAATTCACAAAAATGAGGCAAACTAAACCTTTCCACAACACCATTATGGCCAAGTTAGCATTCGGGCAAGGCGACATCAGCAATACAGCTTCCTTGTGGATTTCACTGTATCACGTCATAAACAAACCAAACCTCACAGCTAACTTTGCCCTACTAAGAAACGAAAGCTACGAAGATGATTCTACTAGACACCTGTAACAAGATCGCCACTGAGCTCGATTCGATGCCATATCGCTAAGGTTCGAGAAAGCTACTCTAGCTTTCGCGATCCGTATTCTCACATCGTCGGACATATTGCCTACGTTATTGATAGAGCTCCCAAGATATGTAAACCTGTCGACTATGTCAAGATCTTCATGCTGCAGTCGCAACGTTGGAGTGAGTGGTGGGTGATCCTGTAACAGTATCTTACATTTAGAGGGTGCGAATTTCATACCGAAAGACGGAACAACGTTTGTTAATCTATTCAATGTGGCCTTGGCAGCATCCTGATTGTCGAATAATAGTACGATATCATCCACATAGTCAAGACCGACTAATTTATCGCCCGGGAGAACTTCAACTCCAGCATCCTGAATGTGTGGGAGAGTGCTGTTCATAATAACATCGATTACAAAATTTTTAAAAATGGGGAAAATGGACAACCTTGACGAACACCATTGCTGGTTGTTAAGTTATGCATTAATTCGTTGTAGACCTTAACGCGACCAGAAGTATTTGTGTAGAGCTCGTATAGTATTAACAAATTTCGTGGGCACACCGCTTCTCGACAAGATATGGAATAAAACATTTCGATTCACCGAAACAAATGCAGCCTTGAAGTCTAGAAAGACGGCTATTGTGGGACGGTGATATAAATGTCTCTGTTCGAGAACTTGCCTTAACGTAAAAATATTATCTATTCTACCTCGTCCTGCGCGGAATGTGGTCTGTTCTTCTCTTGTATGTGATTCACGTGAAGCGCTCAGACGACGTAGGATAATCGAAGCAAATAACCTAGATACGGCCGGAATCAAGCTTATATCACGATGGTTATCGCACGAATTACGATTGCCTTTTTTAAGATGGGAATGATGGTCGACTCATTCCAGTCAAGTGATACGGTTTCCTCATTCCATATAGTATGAAAACGTTTGGTCAACGCTCCTGAAATTATATCGCCACCATCCTTAAACAATCCCGGAAGTAAATCATCGGGGCCTGCGGCTTTGCGGCGCTTAAGAGATAGGATTGCATCGCGTACTTCTAACTCGGATGGTTCTTCGGGACTAACATTCCACACTGTTGATGCAGACATGCTTTCGGGAATCGGAACTGACGCGGGTGGCCAAGAAAATTGATCTCTAAAGTGTTCAGCCCACCTGTCAAGACGACTTATTTTATCGCGTTATTAAATTCGTTGTTACTATCATTTATATTTTCACTAACTTTTAACTTTCTCGAACCTGTTGCGCGGATAAGTTGAAACAAACAGCGACTATTACCTGACGCGAAAGCTACCTCCATTTCTTCAGCCTTTCTGTTCCAAAAGTTTTCTAGATCGCCTTTTAGACTGCGCTTAAGTTGGCGCCTTATATTGCGCAGCGAAATATATTCTATTACGAAAAGAAAGCTACAAAGATGAATCTACTAAACGTCTACAACAAAATCACCACTGAACTCTCCACAATATCTTATTGCAAAGGATTTCAAAACAAGAACAATAATGCGCACGTGGACTCCATACAGACAGACGATTGGATCCCATAATAAGTAATTTGACAGTAGTTGACCTTAATTATTTCTGCCAAATCAAAATCTACCCACCTTGTTTCTTACGCCAATCTGGCGCTGGATGAGAGAATAACGTCTACTGGACAACACAATTGAGGACAGGCGCAAAACGTGATCGAGCTAGTGCAGTTGATGGTGCTTTATTTGTTTTACTAACGAAGAGCACTTGTTAGCCGATCCAAAAATAGGCAAACGGGTGTCATCGGTGAATATTCGATGTTGGTAATCTACATGTGCTATGCTCCTCAAACAACGGGGGTTGAATAAAGCGCCTAAAATCATAAAATCTACTGGGTGAAGTCTCGCTAGCGTATATTAAAACTTCAAGTACATATTTATTGTACTGACTACCTTTAAGGCAGAGTGAAACACCCACTTCTCCATAAATGGCGAAAGCTGTGGAAAGTTACTCTAGCATTCGTGAATGCTGTACTCACTTAATCAAACATAATGTCTGAGTTATTGATAGAGATGCCAAGATATGTAGACCTGTCAACTACGTCCAGATCTTCACTTTGCATTCGCAGAGTTGGAGTGAGTTTTATGTGATCATGCATAGGTACCTTACACTTATAGGGTGCGAATTTTATACTGAAAGATGGAACAACGACTACTAGTCAATTAAAGGTTGCCTGAGCAGAATCTCGATCGTAAAATTATAAAACAATATCTATTTCAATGTTAAACAAAACTGGAGACATTTGATAGCATTGCCAAACAACATTGCCGGTAGTAATGATGTGTGTTAATTCGTTGTAGACTCTAATGCAACCAGAATTATATTTGTAGAGTGCGCGTAAAATATTTAGGCATTCAGTGGGCAAACCAATTTTCGACGGAATATCGAATATAAAATTGCGATCCACAGAGTCAAAGACATCACGATTACTATTTTTTCAAGAATACTGCTCGGCTCGCTTTAAGAAAACAGCAGTCTCCTCATTCTTATAGAACGAAAATGTTTGGTCAACGCCCCAAAAATTATATCGCTACCATTCTTAAATAAGCTCAGAAGCAAATCCTCAGAGTCTGCAGAAAACATACTTTCGCGGATTGGAACTGACACACGCGCCAAATAAAATTTATCGTTTAAGTATTTAGTCCACCTATAAAGACAACAACTTTTATCTGTTACTAGATGGTTGTTACAATCATTTATGGTTTCGCTGAATTTTAATTTTTTTCGTACCTTATGTGCGAATAATTTGAAACAACATGGGCTATTCCCTAACGCAGCACTTCTTCCATCTCTTCCAAAAAGATTCTAGTTCAACATCTAGTTTGTGCTTAAGTTGACGTCTTATAACTCTACGGGTATTAATATAAGACGAGACAGCTGGAATCCGGTGCCCAGTTTCTAGAATCTCTATATATTTTACGGAGAACCAATAATTATTTCTACAGGATGTGCAAGCGGCTATCACCAGCAATGATACAATTAACACAAATAATGGCCCTTAATCGGGCGGGAGGACAATGGTTCATCGTAGAACGGTAGGATAGTGCTAGTATATCCCTAACTTTCTGCTAAAAATTAATATATCCAAACATTAAATTAATCATGACGAAAATAAAACTGAGCAAATGCATTTGTTAACAAGACTGTCCATGCGATGACGGCTACAAGCGGTAATCTCCAAAATATCATCGTTGTAGAGAACAGCAACGAAACTTGAAATGAAGACCTTAGACTTGGTGTTTAATGACAGCAACGGGAGATTCCAGTTTTATTAGCATAAATTGGAAAAATGACGATCCAAGACTTTCCAATTGAGAGTCCAGTTAGACTAATCGATTGACAAGAAGCATCAAACCGTCGTTCAGAGTAATATAAGGTCTCTAATCAAAATTGGTCATAATAACACTTGTTTGAGCATTTTACGTTGCAGTATACTGAATGGCTACACTTTGAGTACAGCTAATGACACTTTTTTGTTAAAAAATAGACGACAAGCTGTGCACAATAAGTATTCGCCTGCGTCAACTAGTCGTAGTAGCCAATATAGGCATTTACAAGGTTTTTGTCTCTGTCCCATAGCAAGACATCAGCTGACATTTAACCATACAGTATCTGGCATTGACAGATTCATATCAAAATAGCAAAAATAATGAAATAGTGACAAAAGATCGAGTCATAATACCGAGCATCAAGTGGATCTCCTGTGTACTTGCTCCAGCCAAAGTTTCTGATCTTTGTGCCAATCCTTTGAAGCCCATCAAGTTGACTAAAGAATTATAGGCCTTCGCCAACCCATAGCTGCATAATTCTGGCACAAATAACCAAAAACTCTTAAGAAGTTCATTGTTCCCACATTACTATGAATATGAAGGTTATATCACCATCATGTCCAGCCACACAAAAGTCAAGTGACTAATGTTTCACTGCCATATAACCATAAGGAGTGAAAAAAAGTATATAAGTGAATTTA
>JAQBSW010012571.1:0-16411 GCA_029291075.1 Eudiplozoon nipponicum
TGGTCTGCACAGTATCTGCATTACAGCAGTTTTGTGCCATTTCAATATAAATTATAAACAGTTCGTGGTTGCTTTTCAAGAATTGACAGGTTGGTTAGTCAAGATTCTAAAGAAAATGAATATAATAAAGCAATTAACGATTTAATGTCTAATGGCTATCCCAGACAATTAATTGAATCAATTATTAAAAGGGGAGTTAACCAGAAACAGACGTATTTTGGGCCAGAAAAGAAAACCGTCTACCTGAACATCCCATTTAAGGGGGATGCAGTTTCCCGAATAGCACAAAAGAAAGTTGAAGCAGCATTGACACGCACATTTAATGCAGCCAAACTACGAGTGTTATTTAGGGTAACACACTTGCCTTTATCAGCAATCAAAGAGAAACAGCCGTTAATGTCGATATCAAATATTATTTATCAATATACATGCGCAAGTTGTCGATCAACATACGTAGGCCGATCGACCAGACGGTTAATTACTCGAATGAGGGAACATTGCAACTTGAACGCCTGTTTAAAATCAAATGGTGAATACACGTCTGCTATTGCGCAACACATCATCGAAACATCGCACGTATGTTCTCCAGACGTAGCATTTAAAGTAATTACTAAATACAAAAACAAAAGGGAGCTAGCCACATACGAAGCCTTATGGATAAACAAATTGCAGCTGGATTTATGTAAGCAGAAGAAGCACGTACAAGCATTGAGCTTGAACTGGATGTGACGCACGCAATTTGATTGGTTTCTATTTTTCACACTTTCTCTTTGTTCACATATTTCTATCTTGTTTTGCTTTCCAATTTATATATAAAGATATGTTCATGAGTAGATATTTGAGAAGACCATGAGAAAGAAAATTGTCTTATATCTGATAAAATTTCTTTTTGTTTTTGACAAGTAAATTATATTCAAAATTTCTCACTTGTATTTTAATACTATTCTCAACTAGAAACATTTCACTTATCGCTATTTCATTCAGCAGACTTTAGGACAAGCTTAGTATAAGGTAAGGTTGTGACGATTTGTTGAACCAAATATAATGTATCGCTACTTCTTCTTGGTGAAGAAACAAAACGAACATAAATTAAAGGTTTCGTTTGACTTTTTAATTCGTGTAAGTATTATCATCACCTTATTTCATTAAAAATTTCTTTTCCTAGCATTGTCTGTGTTGATATTGTCTTCAGCTATTGTTCTAATAATTTTGATTTATTTCTCCAAATTGTCGTCGTATATCAGTTTAAAGTCGAATAATCTCACAAAATTTACTGTAGGGACAGTTTCGTCATGCAGCCTGCTGAAAATGTGCTCAAGAACATTTTTATGTAATTTTGATATTATTGGCAAAATCTTCATTAGATTTTTTGCTTGTTTGTGCTATCCTTTTGTGCAAAAACCAATTACTGATACGGTCACTAGATTGTTTGCATTTCGTCAGTTTCACGGCGTTTTAATACTAGTAATCAAGCAATCGATGCTAGGTTCAAAGCGTGGAAAATCTCGTTACTTCAGATAGGAATATTGCTGAATGTAATAAATTTAGTAATAATAAAATGTATAATAGACATACTAGACAATAAATTCTGAAGAATCTTTAAATTGGAGTCTAAAATTTACATGAAATTGTAAGAACAGAATGTAATACAATTTATCTAAATTGTACAGTTTAGAGGGATGTCTTTTTCAGCATAGCAAAGAAAAAAAAGGGAATTGGCCTTATTTTTCGAATTTACTGGGGCTAGACTATAAACTTTGTACAGGTTACGCATGTTTTTTTCTGGAAACACAAGAAAACCAGCCACTAGTTCTGAACTTAAATAAGACGATAGATTAAATATTTATTAAATTAAGTAAAAGGAAAATGTTAATCATCTGTATATTTTATATCTGATGTTGAGGCATAAATGACTTCAATCGAAGTTGAGTCGGAATTGTGTAAATAATTTAACTTTTTACAATTTCTTCACTTGTGAAAATGCCGCACTTGAAAATGTGCTTAGGATTGGAAGCACTACATCTTTATTTGTTTTTGGTGGAGATCACGTAATATATAAATATTATTTCCCGCTTTGCTGATGATAGACTGTTGTTAAGGCTTCGTTGTTTTTATCGACGTTTCTGCAAATCTACAAAGTTCTATTTTTATACCCACATAAAGTGACACAAAAGATTTTCTCCGCTTCCATGTACGTATTAGTCTCAGCAATACAAACATCCTAGATTTAATTTTTAAAACATCGCCAAGAAACGTAAAATAGCGGTATTAAATGAATAATTATAATTATTTTTATAAAGAATAATTAAATGTATTTAGTTAAACAGTTATATCAAACTGTTTTTGACTATTTTAATTATACCCAGGCACGCATCATATAGTGTTACGCTATAGAAAAGTTTTGTATGACCAAATTATATTTGAAATTAGCGCAATTCCATTTCTTTTCTTTCCTATTCGTAATTGCGTTTCACTGCTGAATGATTTTTGAACGACTAGAACCAAACTATTACTGGCGCGTTGTATGAAAAATTTGTTACCAAGTAAATAGCAGATGGATTGTATTTCAAAGCACTTTTATCGTAGAATTGTTTCTGTCAGCCAACTATCTAACATGAAATACGAACGTGATCGCGTCATTTATTGGTACAACGCGAACAATGACGCATTTGTATTTACCAGAGTATGCTCAATTTACGCGCAAATTGGACTTGTTTGTTCAGATTTGGATTAACAAATATTAAGCGTTTGTAATGCACACAAAAAGTACAATGAGAAAGGGAAGTACTTAAATTTTTGTCGCATTTATTTGTGTACTCAATTTAGACATTTACTTTTCATCGTTTTGTACTTGCGATATTGACATAGAAGCGGGTTTTTGTGATTCATTTTTTGGACAAGCACGGGTTGCGCGGGTTGTAATAACAATTTATTAAATCAAGTTTGTGAACTTCAGACAAACAATTACTTACACAAAATAAACAATATTCCACTAATAACCCGTTATGACGCGATTATCACTAGCATGATTATAATACGAGCGCAATGACAAACTCATTTATGAGGATAAAACCGAAACGCGTGTAAAGGGTATGGAAACAAAAATATGTAGCTCCCAACCTAGTATCGAAAACATTTCGCTCGACTGGATATGCTGGCTGGAAACACATTCGCAAAACATTAAGAATCTGGCATAAATGGAAGTAGTTGTGACGAATAGTTCGTCCACTTGGCGACAAAGTCAGTATAGTTTTAAAAGAGAATGGCAATGTCGAGGCGGCGACAAGGTCCATTACCACATGAACATTGATAACCGCTATGTTGTCTAGAATCTGAGACCTACTGATGCTCAGCATTATGTGTCTACAGAAGAGGATCAGTATGCTCAGAATAATATAGCTCGCGAGGGAAGAGACAGATGCATTGTAAATACGACATTTAAGGCGAATATTTCACTTCGCCTTAAATTTCGTGTTTACAATGCATCTGTACGCGCAGTCTTACTATACACTAGTGAAATTTGGCCTCTTAGAGTTGATGATTTCAGACGCTTACAGGCATTCGATCATCGTTGTTTGCGAAGTATAGCACATGTTGGTTACCAACAACAAATAACTAACGTTGACATCCGTAGACATATTTTTGGATCTGACAATAAGTGCTCGTCGTTAGAAAAACAAGTAAGGCGCCATTAATTTCGTTGGCTCGGTCACGTTTAGCGTATGCTCTCAATGCGATTGCCCAGTAGAGCTCTGTTCTCTCATCCATCACCAAATTGGCGTAAGAAACAAGGTGGGCAGATTTTGACATGGCAGAAACAATTAAAGTCACTTACATACAAATTGGGTAGTATAGGACCCAATCGTCTGCCGGGTTGGGGTCCTCGTGCGCATCACAGTTCTTGGTTAGAAACCCTTAGAGATATGGCATCTAGTTGAAGATGTTTAGTAGAATCATCTTCGTAACTTTATTTTCTTAGTAGGACAAAGTTAGTTGCGAGGTTTGGCCTGTTTATGACATGATACAATGAAAGCCACAAGGAAGGTGTATTGCTGATTTTGCCTAATGCTAACTTGGCCATAATGGTGTTGTGGAGAGGTTTAGTTTGCCTCAATTCTGTGAGTTATCCTGATAAATTTACTCATAGTAGCAAGGTATTCCTTCTCTCTCTGCCTCTCTCTCTTTCGTAAATCTCACTAATAATTTGTCTAAATTCACTTATATACTTTTTTTCACTCCTTATGGTTATATGGCAGTGAAACATTAGTCACTTTTGACTTTTGTATGATGATGATGATGATGATGATGACGAGGGAAGAGAAGGTTGGGAAATTTTGCCACGCATAAGGATTTATGCTGAAGGTAAAGCTATATAACTCTTAAATAGAAAGCCTGTAATTATACAATGGAATGCTGGAGCCGATATGTCGGTGTTGCCCAAGTCTTGTCTGTTAAAAATGGTACGTCATACGATAGCAGAGTTATTTCAGGCATCTGCAGCAGCGATTGTGCCTGCGCTGGATTGGTGTACTGAATAATTAACGCATTATGATATATAGCTTGGCTTTTCTTTTTGTAGACGCGCATGTATCCACGTTGGACAAAGAATTTTTTCGAAAAATGATTAATGGCATTTGATTTTAAGATTAAATGTACATGCCTCGCTAGGCCAACACGCACGAGTCCTACATAGTCTAGATGAACCATTCTGGCTCAACGCAAGGTAATTTGGTTTCTAGAGTGGTAGAATGATTTTCGAATCCAGTACGATACTATATTAGAGCCCCATAATTGCACCAAATGTCCTACTCCTACACTCGATCGCTTTAAACTGCGGCAAGAGTTAAACAACAGTTAAAATCCAGCAAGAGTTTACAACGCTCCTCCACAATACTCGCGGCGCCTACTTGAGCAATGCAAGATATGATGGATGCTGGCGTTCTAGTGCCATCCTCATCTGTGCTTTGAGCTTGTTTAGTTTACTTTAAGATTGGTCGCTCCAAACTGCGGCCGATGAATAGGAGTTAAATGCTGCGACTAAACCTGACGATTCAACATAAATTTGAAATAAGAAATTGTTCATCCGATGCGTTTAATAGAATTTATTTTGTTCGGGCATTGTCACTTATCAATATCTTCGAAGAAAAAAGCTTTGGTTTCACATGCCAAGGAAAGGGCTTTAAAACTACAAAATACCAAACTGGTTCCAGTACCATTTGCAGAGTTTTACCCTGCTAAATGGGCTACTCCTGTTGATAGGATGGCAAACATTAAAATGGTTTGTGTCGGCGTCCATACATACAGAACTGATCGACTTTGGTGTGACACGTGCCACTTCTATTGCTTTTGAAGCAACGGTAGTAAATCGATTTTTGCATATCGACTTTATGGATCCGCTGGATGTAGCACTTGTCGAAAAAGCTGTAGGCTTTCCATAGTCGATAATTCTACCTTTTGTATCGAGTTTTTACCTTTAAAACCAAACACACCAAACAAAAATATAATTCATTGTTGCTAACCAGGCCGTCCAGTTTGGGTTGACAGCATTTAGTCTGTTGTGCAATTACCTTCACATTAAAAAAATCGTATCTGCAAATTATCCCCCTCAAACTAATTCTATGACTGATCGAGCGCATCATGAAATGGAAGACATTTTCCGATCTATTCTATTGCTTTTGAAGCAACGGTAGTAAATCGATTTTTGCATATCGACTTTATGGATCCGCTGGGTGTAGCACATGTCGAAATTCCTCTGTGCTTTCCATAGTTGATAAATCTACCTGTTGTATCGAGTTTTTACCTTTAAAACTAAATACGCCAAACAAAAATATAATTCATTGTTGCTAACCAGGCCGTCCAGTTTGGGTTGATAGCATTTAGTCTGTTGTGCAATCACCTTCGTATTTAAAAAATTCGTAGCTGAAAATTATCACCCTCAGACTAATTCTATGACTGACCGAGCGTATCATAAAATGAAAGACATTTTGCGATCTAAGTTTTCCAAGGCCATATTTCTTAGCGAAACAAATGACATTAAGTCGAAAGGATGATGCAATTTACAGTATCGACAGATACAGGCTTTTCAGCATCAATCATTTTCTGTGGAGTGTAGATACGTTTGCCAAACTAATCTATACACCGAGAGGCACGGATTCACTGCGCACAATATCCGTGATTCTGAAGCTCCTTCAACAGCTAACTCAGGCCGTGTGCGGCAAACAGTGTCAAAGCTCTGCTTGACGATCTAAACTCCTTTATTAACGAGATGTTACTCAGTTTTGGTGTCTACGGTGGAGCTCACGTTGATACACATCGGCAGTGACAATCCATATTAAGTTGAAAAATTGGACGTGAAGCACAACCATATTTTCATCAACGTACCCGACGTGCCCCAGTCTGTGGCACTTCATTGATTAAGCAGAGTAGTTGTGGCGGTGACCCCTGCTGGAGCCAATAACAAGAAAATTTCTCTCTTTGAGGCTGAGTCAAATGTCAAAGAGACAAATAATTGGAGTGGAAGCTTGGAACTACGAAAAGCTGAAAGAAGTACTGGAGACAAATATACATCAGAAAGGAATAATAAATAATGAAATATTGTTCAAATTTTTTACTAATTCAAACAAATCTCGATTTATTTGTATGTGGGCAATAAACGTTGTTGAAAATGGTAATATGGTGGTATCAATGGTAGGTGGTCAAATGTCACAGAGACAAATAATTGAGGGAAGCTTGAACTACGAGGTTGAAAGAAGTACTGAGACAAATAAACATCAGAAAAGTCAAATAAATAATGAAATATTGTTAAATTTCTTACTAATACAACAAATCCCGACTTATTTGTATGTGGGCAATTAACGTAGTTGAAAATGGTAATATGGTGGTATGAATGGTAGGTGGTCAAATGTCACAGAGATAAATAATTGGAGTGGAAGCTTGGAACTACGAGAAGCTGAAAGAAGTACTGGAGACAAATAAACATCAGAAAAGTCAAATAAATAATGAAATATTGTTCAAATTTTTTACTAATACAAACAAATCCCGACTTATTTGTATGTGGGCAATTAACGAAGTTGAAAATGGTATGGTGGTAAGAATGGTAGGTGGTCAAATGTCACAGAGACAAATAATTGGAGTGGAAGCTTGAACTACGAGAAGCTGAAAGAAGTACTGAGAAATAAACATCAGAAAAGTCAAATAAATACGAAATATTGTTCAATTTTTACTAATACAAACAAATCCCGACTTATTTGTATGTGGGCAATTAACGTAGTTGAAAATGGTAATATGGTGGTATGAATGGTAGGTGGTCAAATGTCACAGAGACAAATAATTGGAGTGGAAGCTTGGAACTACGAGAAGCTGAAAGAAGTACTGGAGAGAAATAAACATCAGAAAAGTCAAATAAATAATGAAATATTGTTCAAATTTTTACTAATGCAAACAAATCCCGACTTATTTGTATGTGGGCAATTAACGTAGTTGAAAATGGTAATATGGTGGTATGAATGGTAGGTGGTCAAATAAGTTCTTTGGCCGTAGAAAAATCCAATATTAAAGCCTGTCTGAATGAAACGGTTGTGGTGATCACAAGTCACATGTGCCAATGAAAAACAAATATCCCCAGTACCTAACTAGCAGAACTAATTTCAAATATACACTGAGGAAGGCAGAACAACCGGCAAACTGCAAATTGACCGAGAAGCAAAGGAAGAATTTAGATTTGTTAGCTATCCATAAAAGTAAGAAGTTGTCTCGATACAGATACTTGGGCAGCGCGAGAAAAAAAGACCGAACTAGTATAAAATATCGCATTATAGAAGGCATGTACATTTTACTTGCACAGATGCTATGCTGCGCCCCCTGTTGCCAACTACTGCATGCGAAGCGAATAGCAGAATGATCAGGCAACCTGAAAATCAACGGTTAAAACTAATCACACACCGTCCAACGAAATGACACTTATAAATGGCATTCATAATTCAACCTAAAAAACTGTAATTAATGAGGAAAACCGCGTTTACTCGATGTGCAAATCATCGAAGCATTTTAGCACAACGTGTAAAATAAAGTTTCTGTCGTCCATTAAATGAGTGCGTCCTCAATACTAGTGAATTACGAGGTATTGTATAATTATCTGATCCTTTTTTTTTACGAAAATAGGATAATTTTCTTATCCTATTTTAAATAAAAAAATGTTGAGTATCAATTTTCGAATATCTTTTTCAGTTTACAGTTCATCGTTCAGAACAAAGTGAAAATTTAGGAAGCAAATTTGAAAGTTCACTTAAATGCTAATAGTAAAAATTGGATAACAATAAATGAATGAAAATACGGTAAACTCGAACTAGGCATCATGGTAAGTAACAATGAACTGCAATTTCCTTCGGTGGTTTGGATTTAAAAATGGAAACTTGACACAACGTGTAAATTTATTGACAGGAATTTTGACCCGCACTACAGGCAGCGGACGCACAAAATCGATATGTATAAATTGGTTTCCTGCTGTGACACTAAAAGCATTGGTGGTGGTTTTCCCTTTTCTGCTATTTATAATGTTGACATGTAGTGAGAATTTGACAGCACCTGTGAATATCTTCGTTTTGTCTGGTCAGTACTCCGAGATTGCATTGTTTTGATGAGGCAATCCGCACTAGGATGATTTATTTTTAATTGACAGAACTTTATAAATTCTGATTGTGCGGACACGGAAAAATTATACAATTTGCCACTCCTTACGCATCAGGTGTCCATCTTTAAAGAGTCAAAGCTCCAGATAGTGCAGCCGCAGGGTTGCTCTTTTGTAACTGAATTCCTATTTCTTTGCACATGGCATTGGTGCCCTGTGTCTTGGAGACATTGATAAGTATACAAATCTGAGAAGCCTCAATTCTTCTGAGAGCGTCGGCTGCATCATTTTTGATATCTCGCTGATTGTGGATCGTTAAATCGTATTCCTTGAGATTCTCAATCACTCAATATGTTCGATTCTTTATAATACTTAGTGCGTACCAATGCGGTAGAGCTTTATGAGCATTAAAGACGTCTATAGAGCAGCCGATCACAAATTATCTAAATTTGCTTGGTCCCCATGGAACTGCTGTTATTCTTTGCTTAGTAACAGTATAGCTTTGTTATGCAGTTGTGAATGTGCGAGTTGTATATTTGGCAATGTGTTCAGCAGAGCTTAGTAATGCCTTTATGTCTACATCCGATTGAAATTTGTCCGATTGAGAAAATTAATATTATGGCGTCTACCACTTTCTGCTCACATTCGAAAACCACTAATTTGGCCTTTTCAGTCCACGGAAACGTTATTTCATCAATCGTTAGCTCGGGCAAGTGTTTCTAAATGATCGTTGTTTCAATTACACATACTTGAGTCCTACTGGCAATTATATTTAGACTACAAACACACTACCTATCAATGCTTAAACAGCCACTTGTACAATCCTTGCGTATAAAGCTAGATTTTGCACTCGAAATTAGGCTCAAAATTTTTTGTGCCACGACCCTGTCCTTTCAACATTCCGTCGTGCAAGCATAGTGTTTAATTCCAACGAATGCCGGAAATAACTCTTCTTTTTGGATTTATAGACTGACGGAGGTTTGAGTATTGCCCCCTTGGCTCGTTTAACCATAATATACTCGTATTTCGAGTAAATATTTTATTCATGAATACGTGTTTCCAATATACGGCTTCCCTCAGAATGCACAATTTGCGTCTAAACAAGATGGGCTTTAATATTGGCTACATCTTTTGCTAATGTATTTATTAGATGATCTGCCGTTTACACCAGTTCTTCTACAGAAGATTGAGAAGCCATTTTACCACTTGAAACCACTTGTATTAATTACGTACAAAAACGCAGGATTTGCTTGCATAAAGCGTGCCTCTCAGTAAAATGTTCAATACGAAATCATTTTTATTATTCTCTGCTGGTACTTGAATACTGGTTCCAGTATTCAGTATGTAAGATTGAAAAAATAATTAATTTTGAGACAGTGGGAATTTGAGCGTCTGTTTTTAAAATTTAACTTGAAGGCCTGGATATGGTTATTCTAAAGCGGTCAACACAGAAGAGTTTTATAATAAGACTTCAAGTCATGTCATTAATTAAAATCACATTTGAGAAAGTTAAACGAAACCATGCTTCTGAATTTTTATGTTTAATAGGTCCGAGATAGTGATTTTAGCCTGATTAGAGTGATAAATAGGAAATAAAATTTCACAGGACAATATATTAATTTTAACAGGCGACTTGGACGCGCTCCTTGGATTACTGTTATTTTTTCTTTCCTTTTCAGTATTTCTTTTCAAATTTAAGATTTCTTGAGTGAACTCAACACTGCACTCCGTTAAAAGTTTAATTTTGGCGTCAGCCAGCCACGTAGCATTTCAAAAACTGTTGGCTGATATCTTCAGTGTTCTAACGACTTTATATGGAAAACTTTCTTTATCTATTTTGTGGACACAATTGTTGCGCCAAGCTGATAATTTTCTGAATAGGATTCCAAAAGTGGTGAATTTGCGCAACGACTTCAAACGCAATCTATGTATTGGGTACCTTTTCTCTCACGTTTCGAAAGATGAGTTGGCATTAGATATGATTGAGCAATCGGGAGACAGATTTTACCATTTACAAGATATTTCTGTTGGACAACGGTGTGCGTGCATTATTATTTCCTACATAGTCATTTTTCCGTCGTACTCTGATGATGATCATGGAAGGTCGAAATGCGTATGTGCGTGCGGCTGGCGGTAGTTTTGCTATGTTGTTCCGACGTCTGGTTAAATACAATAGGATTGGTGTTAAATTCAAGCTCGCAAAATTGATTTAAAGAATTGCTACCACCACCCGCGCAATCAATTATTGTTTAAATGTATTGTCTATATATATATATATATATATATATATATATATATATGTATATATATATATATATATATGTGTGTGTGTGTGTGTGTGTGTGTGGCGAAAGCTACAAACAGCTAATGTTCGTGACTACATAGAAATTGTGCAGCCGACATTTCCAGTCACGTACAATGTATGCAAGACTACTAGAGGTGAGAGACGCATATCTAATTTTGCTTTCCATATATATGCAATGCGGATCGATCCTCGATAGTCAGTTTGTCGTCGTAATCTGATGATGATCATGGAAGGTCGAAAAGCGTCAGTGCGTGCGACTGGCGGTAGTTCTGCTATGTTGTTTCGACGCCTGGTTGAAAACAGTGGGATTGGTGTTCACTTCAAGGTCGCAAAATTGATTTAAAGAATTGTTACCACCACCCGCGCAATCAATTATTGTTAAATTGTACTGGATGAAATGCCTTTCATACAATATACACTGCTTAGTTTATACTAGCAATTTCATGTACATAATGAGTCAGATGTTTATATCAAGATCGCAACCTTGATTGAAGTAACAAAAAAATCGTTCGAATGGTCGTGCAACAATTTAACAATATTTTAAAAGATGGCTGAATTTCCTTACGGCGTTATGTCATTTTAATCGAATTCTTAGCTAAACGTCGATGGATTCAGTTGGTCAATTTGTTTGTTGCACGTCCAGTTTACGTTCTACTGCACATACGCAGATTCTCGAACACAAGAGTTGTATAATTTAAATTTAGCATAATTTTCAGCACACAGAAAATTTGTAAACTGAATGCTGAAGAGTAATTGCCAATTTACCGTAAATTATTTTTAGTTTGCCTATTTTTTGTTATACATTTGGCACCAAGTATTTGGAGAATCTGTGAAGCAAGTGAACAAAAAATTTCAGTAACATTTAGCATGGTTATTGATTAAATATGCTAAAAACTGTCAGGTTAATCAATACATTTTTCACATTTTTAAGATGCGTCAAGCAGCGAAATTAAAAAATTTCTGCTCCACTTAGATCGCATTCGAAAATATTTATTTTGCATTAACAACGTTCTTTAGAACAAACAAAAAACAATCGAAAGGAGTGTACAACTTTTCCACCTACATAAATCTCAGCGGCCACGAATAATATTGCCTCGTTTATTCATACTAGATTACTAGGTAGATTATCAATTATTTTGAGTAGACAATATATTGCAGTAGAAGGAGCTACGCAAAAGGTTTATCTTGTAATATATAAACTGCACAACGTGAAATGCGATAAATACTCCATTCTATATTTTCTGTTTAGTTATCAAAATGTAATTTGAATAAAACGCAGACGAAACACGCGGAAAAGCATTCTAACTTGTTATATCCGAAAACGCGTATCTGACTGAAGTACAATGCACCGTTGAATGAGTACCCAGAATTCGTGTAATGCTTTGTTTGGCAATGGTAATCAATTCTTCCACACACTGACTCACATCCACAGGCGCTCAAACGTTAACACAAAATAAACGAAAACTACTCATTCGATTGCTGCAAATAATTACAAACGAAAATCATGACGAAATTAGTGCTTAGGCAATGAATCAAATTGACACAACGAGTGCTGTAATGGGAGAAATCTGTTTGTGTTTTTAGATATTTTCGAGATAGACTGGTATACTTTTCCACAAAAAACTTCTCCTCCACTATGCAATTTTGAATTTATCGTTAAAAAATTATAAATCTATATAATGATTTAAAGTCTAATGACAGGATTTCATTATAAGTATACAGTCTGTATAAATTAACAATTTAAATTCAATTTCAGTTTCGAATATAAAACAAATTAAATTATATATGAAAACATAGAGAGACATAAGTGTTTGATTGAAAATTTATTTGTATTGCAATAGCTTTCTGTAAGCACTCTAGGAGATGGCAGCTCAGATGGAGATCTGAATTAATGTTGGAAGTGATATACAAAATACAAACGCCTTTATCAACGTATGCTCGCTTCATTATTATAAGCTAAAATGTCTAATCAAATAATCGAAGAGTTTTGTTCCTCTTGTCAGTCTTCGGGCGCTTAATCTTAGCAGCCTTCTTCGCAGCTTTAACAGAAACGACCTTCGGCGGCATAATTGCAATACAGAGCAATTATGCCGCCGAAAGTCGTTTCTAGTAATGCTGCGAAGAAGGTTGCTAAGATTAATCGCTCGAAGACTGACAAGACGAAAAAGTGTAGGAGGAGAAAAAGGAATCATACGCCATATACATCTACAAAGTGCTACGCCAGGTGCACCCGGATACAGGCATTTCCTCAAAGGCGATGTCAATCATGAACTCTTTCGTAATCGAAGACTTTATCTATATTTCTAAATTAACGTATCGTATATTCTTCACATCATACGCTGGATACAAAGAATTTCTATCAAAATATGATAATTAATAGAATTTTTAAGGGCGAGGCGCGAACAAATTCAGTTCATTCATTTATTTTTTTATCGCATAATTGCCATTCAGCTTCCGCCTTTATATTTCTCAAATATCAAGCTAAAATCCATTCTTTAGTTATTTTACCTGATATACGGACAAATGCTAAGGTTTTTTTATATAAATACTTCATTCTATATTAAAGGCTAAAAAAAATTAACCTCGAAATATACGAAAATTATATTATTTTTGGTTAGACAAATAGGTTCTCAAAAGGAAATCCAGTCATAATACCACACATGTTAAACCATGATTTGACGTTAAAGTGTTTAACGATCTCACAAAGACACGCATTAATTTAATAAAAAAAACATTCTTTATTTTACATAAATCATGGAAACATAAAATGAAGTTACTGAATATATATTTTATAACTTGTAATGAAATAAATAGCGTTAATACTCTCTTGTTATTGGCCTGTATAAAAAACAATTATTTATATTAAGATTGCTACTTTTACAGGAACCTACGTCAATTTTGTATTTTAGCATCGTTATTCTTACGAGAGCAGTTGGAAGAAGCCCCAGGTAGATGCATGTCCACTTGAATACTCTCCGAATTCGTGAGACAGAAATCTTAGCAGTAGTTTTCTTGAGACAAACAGAATTTAATTTTAAGTAATATCAGTATGCAGCGCTGGCTGTAAGCTGAAAATACACATAAACAGTATAAATCACATTAACAACTATTCATGTTTTGGAGATTTACAAGCGCAATCTATACCCGACTTGATAAATGAGTATTGTAGTTAAGAGCTCAAACTAATGTTAGTGCTTAAAGTCGCCGTTAATTTGAAGTAATTCTACGTATAATTCCTTAGCGATTTATCAATTGACTTTTGGCTTGAAGTGTCAAAATTTTTTTAATCGACACTTTAGGCTGATGCTTAATTAGACCCTTTTCATAGCGGTCAGGTATATTGCAAATTGTCATTCATTCCTGCCTCACTGGAAATTATCATTATTTATGTCGAGTTATATAACAAAGCTGAGACTATTGTATATCTGCCTGGCTGTGTTCCAAATCAATATTCTTTTCAGCAAAAAACTTAATAAAGCGGCTTATTTCATAAAGTTGGTTTGAATGGAATTGAAATTTCTTAAAATAATGTTTTTATTACGAATGACTACCCTCTTTCCTCCTACAATACACACATCCGCGTGCACTCAAGTATTAAAAACTGGTATAGCACAAACTGTCATTATATCTAAAGTGTATCATTATGCAAACTATTATACGTTTCTATAAATATTTCTATAGTTGAAAAAATATGATTGATTTAATAAATTGCTTTTAATTGACCAGTTGTGTATATTGCTATTATACAGATCGATAAAATTTTAATGCTTACCCAATTTTCTGAAGAATAAAAAATTTCCAAACCTGGCAATAAGCATAAAATTAATTGTACTATACTTTTAATGAATTTGCAATTATTGATTGCATGGATGATGATAACAGTTATTTAAAACAAGTTTTCTCACTTGAGATAACCACCAATTGCGATATTTTGAACAGTATTAAAACATAATACAACTACCATCAGCAACATTTACTGATGCCTTTCGACTGTCCATCAGAGCACGATGGAATACTTACTATCGGGATTTAACTGTTAAATAAATAAAATGTTTTGAAAAGCAAAACGTGGCTCTCATTCCTAGAATTCTCACATAAATTTCACTTAGCTGAAAATTTGATTAGACAATTTTCTTGCAGTCACGAACATAACTTGTTTTCAGTTCTCATCACATGATTATATGTTATTCAATTAATGAATACTCAGTTCGTTTTATAACCTGCTTATCACATATTTATAAGCAACTAGGTAAACCGTCCGAATACGTCATTTCTATACTATGTTACAAGCTAGATGCAATGGAATTGGTGTTTATCTCAAGTTCCCATATTTGATTTAATTAATTTTTAGTCCCTCACGCGCAATCAAAGGCTTTGTAATTGTATAAATAAATTTCTTTTTGTTCTCGGTTAAAAGATACCTTATTTTCCAGCATGGTTTCTGACACCGTCTAACACACGAGCATCTAACTAGTCATGCAATCTATTTAAGATGCGCGAAAAAACAAGCACAGAATTGACGAATACGCACTTCGCCACAAGTTCGCACTCACTCATTCCGACGTGTCGATGATTATATTCAGCAAATGATGAAATCGCCAGTACTCTGCGTTGAAAAGCCTATCCGAATGATTCTCCAATCTCGTAATAAACTCCCCAATATTAGAATAATCACCTGTTCCATAAATCCGGAAAATCAAGAGCAAAACTTCACTAGCTTATATAATACTAGTTTTGCAGACGACCATTTGAGCTATTTTGTACATTTCTATTTCATATTCACCCTCATTGATTGAAATGTTCAATGATGATGACACAGAATGTCAGCTTTCTTTCAATATCTCGCCAATTATGGTCACTTCGAGCAATTACATACAAACACAGATTTGATCAGCATGGTGTCTCTATGCACATGATGTCTTTCCTCGTTTAGAACTTCTGCTTGCCGAAGTCACAAACGTGTGTCACAAAATTATCTTTTCATCTCTCGAAGTGTAAGAGCCGGCAATGTTATTTCAAGAACAGTTTCTAACCTTAATATTGCATCTCAAAGTTCAGTAACTAGCCCTATATTTTTCAAACTAGCACTTGCACAGATGCCGGTTGCAAGTAACCAATTCCGGTCGTATAAATATGCTGGTGATATGACAATTTCATTCAGTAGAACACTCACTCCAAACTCTTTAACATCGGAAACCGTTAGGCGACTATCCTCGCTTAATGAAAATTATTTCCAAATCTGTTCCTTCTTTTCTGATTTTTAACGGTTACTTACATTTTGAGATAATTGACACGGTCAAGCACTCTGGTATCTCATTCTCAAAGTTACTGAACTTCCATCTATTTCTTCACGAAGTTACATCAAAACGCTTTAACTTGGCCCGTTTGATTACCTTCATGACGCTAAACCCGACTCTGAGGCTCCCTTTTTTTAGAAATTATGTGCTATTCATCGTGTTTTATGTAGGTGAATTATATTG